>APFE031145888.1:47577-76100 GCA_000404065.3 Pinus taeda
TTTTTTTTTTAACTTTTAATTTTTTAACATGCCCGTCAATATGACGTTTTTGAAAATGAATGGAAAGTTGAGCATGACATGGAGGTTTTAGATTAAAACGTATTTTACGGGTAAAAATGTGAAATACGGGCATACGGGCGTCAAATTTAACCCCTGGGGGGTGGTGTCAACTGTCAAGTCCACCTCCCTGGAGCATTTAATGTGCATTAAGCACGTTCCTTCTCCACTTTCCCAATGTGGCTACCATCCACCACTAAAACAATGACTGCTCTCACCTTGCAATTTGATTTTGGCTTTCAAGAAAGGCTGGTCTGTTTCCTATCTCAAACCCCTACATTATGTATCCTTAAATCGATGGTTCAAGAGCAAGGAAGTCCCATTAGAGGAGGGCATGGGTGAGGCCAACCTCCTCACCCTTCCTCTAATGAGAATGGAGATGAGTACTTTGATAGTGGAATTCCCCACCACTTTTGAAGCATGGTGGCTAATGCTAAAACCCGTGACTCAAGAGACCACCTTTGGGCCTCACACAACATCTTGGGCCATCATTATAGAGATCAACCCAACATTAATGTGTAGCTCAAGGGTCATGCACTGGAGTTGGAATACCACCTCCGTCATTCTAAGTGGACATACAGTCAAATTTCCCATATGTTAGGCATGGAACTTTAGGGATCTGATTCACCATCGACGAATATGGTCAGCAATTTCTCTTACTCACGAAAAATCGCAGGCGCTCTCAATGTTGAACCCAATAGGTGTGGATCCTTAACATGACTTAGGAAGAGGCCCGAGTTTCCAGACCAACATACCTAGCACCCACGTTAGTGACTCCAAGCAATGATCAACTCTATTCCATGATTCCTCTAGTCGCCCAGTCTCTTTCAAGGTTCCTCTACTCGATGAACTGGACTTCTACAGGCCATGCCTAGTGGTTGAGGAGAATCCACTAGAGGATCAGTGGATCATCTGAGATAGCTTGACATCTCAAGGTATTGTGTCTATTCATTGCTCATTGCTTGTCACTTGTCCTCGGTGTCAGCTTCTCTTGGTCGTGAGGCCACATTTCTCGTACTCATGGTTTCTCTGTGTTGGACATCTAATCCTCTATGGGTTGGTGTGCAATGTGGACAACCACCAGAGTCCAAGAGACCACTTGGAATATGAATCCAAGGGTCATATCAAGGTACTATAAATATATATCATGTCAATAATAAACACAATTCAGTGTTCTATCATTTATTATTGTTTACATTTCATGTAAGTTTAACATGGTATCAGAACTACAGTTGTATTTCTGCTCTGCATAATTACTGTGAACCTAATTTTACATATCTGGTGGTCTGCCATTTCCATCCTATTAGAACTGTTCTTCTGTAACTCTGCCACTCTGAACAGTTTTCAACGTTTCTTTGTATTCTGAAATCTTCATGTCTTAATTTAGTGTTTTTTCTGTCCACCAACTCTGTCGATTCTCTGGGTTAAGCACTCTCCTCGCAGGCCTGAATATCTTCTTCCGAAACCCATAACCACAACCTTGCGCCATTTTGATATCCAGTAATTTTACGTCTCTCAGGTCTGATAAGAATCCAAATTTGCACAGAAAGGAAATGAGGAGGAGCGGTATTATATATACGTTAATGACAGGGATTCTCTATCCAATCCTGCACTTACTCAGGTCGATATAGCCCTTCTCTTTGTCGACCCTCAGAACCATCATAGACTCCTATTGGCCGATCTTAATGGGACTGCTGACAACACTTCATTTTCATTTTTACTATGTGTTTTTTAATACAACACTTCCATCCGCTATTATATGTGTTTAATACCATTGCATAGCAGAACCAGGACTTGCCATACCATGTTTTTTTGTGTGAGGACTTCGTTGAACGCTATCGCCACTGCATACATGACCCCTCCTCCAAACCACCTGTGTAATAACACCGAGTACAACTGTCACTGTGAACTGGGAAGAGAAAGGGTTGCAAATATTCATAGTTATCTCAAGCTAACTATACTCTGTGGCATAACCTTGTCGAATCCAAGACAAAAAAAACGTTGAATCCAAAGTCGTTCCACATCTCTATTGAGTTTATGAGGTTCAGAACGGCGAGCCCAAGAATCAATGGTATTATAATGAAGTAGTTGGTATGATAATAGTAGATATTTCATTTGGCATGACTATTCCATTTGGAATAACTTCGTGGAACTCTGAAGCTCAAGAAGAATTCGTTGAGCGGGCGTGGTGGGGTTGTCCATTTCACTTCTTGCAAGGCATCCACCAGGTTTGAATTCGTTGAGATGGAGTCGTTGGAGCTACATGGTTGACACCTCTGTAATGTTTACTGCAACACTTTCCCTTCTACCGATTTTGTAAGTTCCTCATCTTACTTTTTAGCTGGCGTAGTGTGTTGCTTAAAGATTTCTTGTAGGAGGCTTGGAATCATCCCTTGTCTAGTGCCAGGTCCTATTCATATGGTAATTTATTCTCAACTGGCTTGGACGGGTTCCTTACAACAGAAAACAGTTGTAGAGGCCATTGGAGGATTTACAACTGAACCCTTACAATGTGAAAGAGTGGCACATCCGAAGTGTGTTATGCCCGAACACCTAGATAAATAAAATATCATCCAGCAAACTCTTGATTGATTCTAGTTTGAGGAGATTCTTCTTTGCGCAGTGACTACCAAGGTTCACCAATTTACTTCGAAAAACAATATATAAACTTTGTGGCCTATGTTGTAATACATTGTTTGTGAAGGATAGCAGCGCACTATTATCCAGGTTTGGTATTATAGTTACATTTGGAGTTAGTACTCGCCTTTCTGCAAGTTTTGTTTATATTCTAATTCTGCATTTGGCTATGGAATAAAATTTGGCAAAGTGAGCACCCTTTTATTTTATTTTTGGAGTACATTTGAATCCACAAAATTAAACTCTTCGAAAATGGCCAAACATGATAATATACTAGAGCTATTAAGTACTCTAATACATTCCACTATAGATGAGATGGTAAACATTAACAAGAGAACTCTTTTTGACATCCAGACATGTGTGCATGCACAAGAAAACATGGAATTTTTTCATCTTTAGTCTCAGCTTCAACAAGATGAGTTACAACAGAAAAGGTGTCATTCTAAAGTTATTTTTGTTTAGAACAATTACCTACTTGACTTTGAAACATTATCCTATCAACAACCAACAGGGCATCAAGTCAGTAAAGTTAAGGTTAATTCACATTAAGTGTTCATTTTAGAAGCATATTTGAATACATGTGTGGAAATCTAGCTTACACTTCCCAAGCCAATCATTAATCCTTGGGAAGAGCTTGTGCATAACAAGCACAAAAATGGACTTGGATATGACAAGGAGTTGTCTTTTCATATTCCAGATTACTCAAAGCCCATCTAGCTCCATAGTAATGGGTTTCTTCTTGATGGTTTACCTTCACCTGTTCCAGATTCTATTCCTGCACATTCACAGTCAAAAGATGTTAAATGCCAACATTGCGACCGAGTTGGCCATATGAAGATCATTGTTTTGATCTTCATTCATGCAAGCATTGTGGCCAACATACTCATTATTCACACAAATGCTCCAAAAATAAACTTCTTGCAAGAACAGAGATTCATCTTGGATGGATTGCTTCTTAGCAATGGGCATCAACAACCAAGAAGATATTTCAGTCATATGTGAGAACTTGTTCTAGAGTACTAAACAATATTGCAGTTGATTTTTCTCCATCATATCACCTTGTATTTGACAGGGGGGGAAATGATGGTCATCTACAAGAGACAAAGATGCCCCTGAACATGTCTTTGGTTGGTGTTTAGCCTTAAACTATCACAGGTTGAGACCTCCTTTTTCAGGTTTAAGTTCTCCCTTATTATGCAAGGTGAGACCTCCACTTCAAGGTTGAAGGTTTCCCACTTCAAAACATGAGGAGCACTTCCTCTAGCAAAAGACCTCAACTTCATGCTAGATTTGGAAGAGTTCTGGGAACTTCACTAAGCGTTCCAGTGTTGATGGTCATCCTTAAACCAACCCCCTTATAGCAACATTTCAGAGAGCACATTCAGCCTAGTGTCGCCATGCATTTTTGCACATTTTGTATTACAAATCTCTTCTTGGACTCATACATACCCCTTCAGATTAAGGGGGAATGTTGGACACCTAATCCTCTATGGGTTGGTGTGGAATGTGAATAGCCACTGGTGTCCAAGAGAGCACTTGGAATATGAATCTAAGGGTCACATCAATGTACTATAAATATATATCATGTCAATAATAGACACAATTCAATATTCTATTGTTTATGACAGTTTACATTTCATGTGATTTTAACACTCTGTTTAGTGTCAAATCTCTGATGGCAGCATTATCGATCTATCATGTTTTAGTGAATTTTGGAGAATTGTAAAGGTTGGGAGGTTTTTAGGTTTCTCCAGTGATGTCTCCAACTACATAATTCGTTAATCTACCTTGAAGAATGGATAAGAGGAGAATGCCTCTACTCCGACCTTTATCAACTATTCTGAGCCTCTGGTCGGTTATGTTAAATATTGTTTTGTTTCTTTCGTATCTTCATCTAGTTACAATCATTTTTGAGTGAACCATCAATTTTTTATGTGGTTCAAAGAAGTAAAATCATATTTGTATCCTTTTTAATTGAATTGGGAAAATCTCAGATTACGATAGAAGTGCCTATCAGCTATATATACGAATAACCAGTTAGTGTCTTTTTAGAGTCTTCTCTACAACTATCATTTCAGTTTTGAGTCATGAAACCTTGATCATCTGTGTCAATTGGACCCTCTGCAGTCTCCTTATGGTTGTGCCACACTTATTATATCTATCTTTGATTCCTTCTGAATATCATGATACTATTGTAGCTTGCACAAAAAAAAAAGAATTCAATAAATAGTTTCAGGGCTTGCTGGATTCTATGAGATTGTATTAATTACAAAAAATGTTTTTAAAATTTGAAATTTAAAATGTTAATATGGATTGGAAAATTGAATGTCATGTTATGGGGCCAAAAGTTTAAAGGCATCCATTTATGGTTCATATCCTAAATGAGCTTGAATAGTCCACTTAACACCAATTATCAATTAATTATTCCATGTTTTTTTAGGAAAATAATTTTCTCTTACATGTACTTTTTTTCGAGAACAACAATGTCACATTTATGAATTGAAATCAAACCACATGTAGGTCAATAAATAGTTTAATGAATGAGTCAATAAATGGCTTAGTTATTTATTGACTTATGTGAGATGATCACATATATAAGTAATTGATTTAAGAATACATAGTTATAAAAAATTATGGATTGAAAATCAAATAGACCACATAGAACTCATTATCAATTAATTTTAATTTGTTTTGTAAAAAGTGTATATTTACTTACGTTAAGATATTAAATAATTTCAAAAGTGCAATAAATTTATAAACTTGTATCCATGCATATAACTAAATAAAATTAAATAAATAAGTTAATATGTTGGTTTCAATCACATTATTTCTAATACAAATGATTTATAGATTGTATAATCATAATGACTTTAGAATATGTAAGAACAATGGGCATTTTAATGTATTTTTAATAGAATGTTCAACAAAAAAAAATATCAAAGAACAAAATGCAGTCTTCTGACCCATAACCTAGCCTTTATTGATACAAAAATCTAGTTGGACTTGTAGCTTTATTTACACTGATATTTATTTCAAAACGTACATTTCACATTTATGTATGAGTATTAGTGCATATAAGTAAACATATATCACTAAAAATAACTTTTTGTCTCAATGGATAATATAAGATGTTTTTATTGACAAATTTCATTTAAGAATGCAAATTAAAATATAGTTACCAAGTTCGGTTATATTGGCCCCATAAATTCGAAAATTCACTTGGTTCAACGATAAATTGGTAATTTGAATTCATCCAAACATTTTTTAATTATGAATTTTATATTATAAAAACAAAAAAGTTCTATAAAAAATAATAACTTTTTTATTAAACCAAAGCTATAAAACAATAAATTACATTTAAAAAAAATTGATGTTATTTAAAAACAATAAATTCAATATTAAAATATGGTAAAGAATGGTAAGTTTGCGGTTGTTAAAAACAATAAATTTTAAAATGAGACGAAATCATGAGTTCTATTTTGTTCCTCATTTCTAAACCATTTTAAATAGAATGGGTTAAAAAAAGTAATTTCCATAATTAAAATATGGTGAAGAATGGTAAGTTTGCAATACAACAAAATGAATGAAAAATGATTACAAATTTCCAAAAAATAAGAAATCATACAAAAAACTATGTCCAAGTTGCATTGAAAAATTGGAATGTTGTTGTGACCAAATTTATTAAAATTTTTATCTTCATCCATTACATTGAAGTACATGTTCTATTGAACATTCAAATGTACTCATGTTTCTCTTTGATATGAATAAGTGTCTTAATAAATGGAAATAAAACCTTGATAAGCCAAGTATCTTGCTATTGTCTTGTATAGGATTTTATTAATATGTTATTTGATCTATATCTAATGAATTGAGACAAACACTTTGATGTGTCTATTAGAAATACATTTGTTTCTTCATATTTATCTCCATATTGGGACCACAGATCAATCAATCTTTTCTCATAGAATTTTATTGTTCTCCATGCTTTCACTTTCATTTGAAAATGGCAATAAGACCTGTCCTATATGAATTTAAAGTCACCTATATCAATATTTGATTTTTCAAGTACTTGTCGGATGTACTTGTCAGTGACATCTGATGTCCATATTGAAAAATCATAATTTTTTAAGCAATATTTTAATACTTCTGACTAAGAAGGCCTAAAAAAATAGGACTTATCACCAAAGTGTCAATTTGGTTCTGTTTGAATATGAAAAATTGGTTCATTCATAGTGTATGGTTAGAAAAATACTACAACCATTTCAAAGATCAACAACATATTTCCACTTTCATTATTGATGATCTGCATTTGCACTGCAAACACATACATGACATTAACATATCACCACTTTAACAATACTTCATTACTTAAAAGCATCAAAACATAGTACTTCAAACATTTAAAAAATGATGTTATTATATATTGTGAAAATTTTCCATCTATAATAAAGTGATTTATGAGTTAAATAGGGATGAAAAAACATTTACACTGGCCCCATTTAAGTGAAAAAATTAATGATATGTCTACTTACATACAACCTAATACCTTTATTAATTTGTATGGAACAATTATTACATGGATATATTTTCCCACCATTTAAATCGTTGATTTTAGCAGTAACAATTATTTGTTTAGTCACAATTGATGAAAATAATTTGGATAGTCCAATTAGAAAAACAAATTATATGTTAATTTCAACATCAAACTTAATACACTTTCTAAATTTCAAACATACTAATAAATTATACATTATTTTCTATAATGTATCCCTTATTTGCTTTTGGTATTTATTTTAATGGAAGATCTAGTTGTTGCCATTGCCTCCAACATACTATAGTTTTTTTTTAACTTTTGTGGAATAAGATAAGTTATAAGAACAAAATAAAAATATTTTATTTCTACTAATGAAAAACCACACCACCAATATTTATATTGGTATCATGAAATACAAGTCAACTAAAATTAATAAAGGCTACAAAATATAATAATAGATCACGATGACATACATATAACGACCAAGAATTCATATTATAGATAGTAAATGTACATTTGTGCATGAAATACACACTTTTCATCTAAAGATCCTTCAAAATAGCTCATGTTATCCTCCATAATGTCCCAGGCTGAGAGGAGATCAATAGAGGTAACCACAAACCAAGATTTTAGTTCAGTAGCTAGCCCTACCAAACTAGAGAGGGCTCTCTATGCTCATAGCTAGTGAATTGACTGGAAAGGAATAGATTTTAGGTAAGATATTCTATGCTCAGATAGGTTTTTGAACGTTTTTAGGGTTTTTATGCTAGATAAGGGAGAAAAATCAGGTAGCTAGGTCAAAGGATCAAAGGGTTACATTAACAAAGATATGGAGGAGCAAGGTAGCAATAATTTTGTGATGGATTTAAGGTTTGTCAGCGTAGTGTAGTGTTTATAAGAAACAACAAGTCTTAATGAGCATGTGCACCATGAATTCATTAAGCAAGAAGGAAAATAACACACAATGATATTCCCATCAAAACAGAGCTTTATGCAAATAATTCTACTTCTAAACCTTAAGGAAAACCACTGAAGCACTGATGAATGGAAAGAGAAGATGAATATCTTTCATATAAAGCTATAACAAAGCAAAAAACCATCACAAACTTACTGCACATGAATTCCTATATAATAGTTGCAAACTATATCCTTTGATTTCCAGAAAATGTCCAAGTACAAGTTACAATAGTTCTCTCCTCTAGTGTACAACCATTCAATTGACTAAGAAAATGATAGATATAGACCAAAAAAAAATCTCCTCACTCTCAAGGTTCAAATTAATGAGTTGTGGAGTTGTTCCCTAAAGATCTCAAAAAAATCCCTAATGACTAGGGAGGTTAGCAAACTCTTCCCCAAATAGAAAAACTAATTCATTTGATCAAAACAAAAGGCTTACTTGCATGTATATACCTCATTTGACTTTTACCTAGCATAATTACGCATCTATTTCACCATTACATCATTAATTACACCATTTTCATGAGTAAAAGTCAAAGAAAGTCAAATGACTGAGAAAAAGCATTTCTAGATGAAAATTCAGTGAAATCTAGTAAAACGCAACGAAATCTTGCAAGCCACTTTTAGAGCGCTTCCTAAACCCAAAATTTGTCTCATGATAGCTCTTTAGAAATCTATTTATGTTTGATACACAAGGGCGTCCTCAAGAACTAAAAAAGACTAAGTACAACCCCACAGAAATCAATTCTCCCAAGACTACTATGAAAACATAGCAAAACTAGAGAAAACGCAATGAATTTGGAAAAACTAGTTTTTGAAACATTCTTGAAGTCCAAATTCTAATATTGATGGCTCATTGGAAAGCTGGGGATTTCTGCTACACGATGGAATATTCAAGAGCTCAAAAAGGTTACTCCTAACTCCTCAAAAATGCATTCTCCCATAGTTACTCTGGAAAATGCAACATGGTCTTCAGCAAGGTAGCAAAAAGGTGGGTTTTTATGGTTTTTGGACTTTTTCACCTGTTAAATCTTATTGAAAGTATATCCCCAATAGGGAAAAAAAATGATGTATGGACCATGAGAAATGTATAAATTCAAAACAAATTTCATTTTGAGCTTCCTAACTAAAGTGCAGCATGGGGTACACTGTGTTTTCTCCTCCATCACTATGCTAAAATATGAAAAAATTCTCAAAATGCTAAATTTCCTCCAAAACTCTTCAAAATTGGTATGTGAGGTCGCCAAGTGGTATGCTATGCTACAAGGGAGGAATCAACAAGAAAATATAATGTTTCCTTCCCTTTTTTCTTGGTTAGGGTTTCATTGAGCCTGTCCTTCAACTGCTTGACCTTAACCTTAGCAATCAGGTTTCTTGTGTGGTAATGGGCAGCTATGTGTCTATGTAGCCTTTTGTCTCTATTTTCCCTTTTAAGAAGCTTCTCCAAGTGTTCATTGACCTTGTCAAGACAATATTCTCTGTCTCCAATGATTTCTTTGTCAATGAGCTTTGATGTAGGGTTGATAGAATTGGGCATCCAACCCGTGATTTTGAACCATTTCTCACCTATATTAGGTGTCCCTGTGGTCGCTGATATCATTTTAGCTGATATAGTAAATTTCACCCCTAAAATTGTGGCTTGATCCTTCTTAAGTTGTGTGGCAAATAAACTAGTGAACCCAGCATGACATTTGACTTTTTTCAACTTGCTCACAAAACTCAAGACACCCTACATGCTGAAAACATTGCTTGGTGAGTGGTGAGGACATCAAATCTTATGTATTGAGGGATTCATGACTTTCCATCTTCCCACCCTTGTTGTAAGGCATCCTTTCCTTCTCCATAGTAAACTTTTGAGTGCAAACCCTAGAGGGAAAAACAAGGGAAGGGAATGAGGGAATAGGATGAAGGGGTTAGGGAGTAGGAATGGGCATAGGGAAAATTTATGAGATGGGGATGGAATTTATGGAACTTAGGGAAGTGAATGGAAGTGAAAAGAGTGAGGGCATAGAGCTAGGGAATTTATACATAGTCCTAACTAAGAAGGTTACCAAAAACACAACGTAGGGATATGTTTTAGGTATAAGAGGTTTTAGGAATGAGAGTGAGGGGGTGTGAGGGTTTTATGGGGTGTGTTTGGGTGTGAGGGAGGATAAAATGTATAGGAATAGGGTTTGTAGGCTTGCAAACATGAAAAGGATGCCTTCCCATAGAAAACACAGTGAGGTAGCTTGAGATGAATTATCTGGAATGTCTTTGGCCATAAAAATGCCGAGGAAGTGGTTAGTGATGAATGAGATCTCTTTAGCAATGAAACGAGCGAGGAAATGAGTTATGATGGTATTTTACATATTGTAGAAGTCAACTTCTTTTCATAGTATTGGGTGGCCCACACTATGTCTTTTTCACTTTTTCTTTGGAAACTATGTAGCTTAGGAATATTCAATGCAACTTTGAAGCATTAGAGCTTATTACATTGTATTTGAAATGATTTTCAAATTTAAATAAAACATTTTTGAAAAAATCCCTATTATTACTCCTTTATTTTCTAAATTTATGATTGAAATGACAGGTTTTGATGACTATGGCCGTAATGACCTAATGGTGATGTTGGGTTGAATGAGGACCACGCTAGTGTGACTGAGATGATGATGATGATTTTTCAGCAATGGCACATCCAATTGAGTGATGGTTGTGACCAGACCATGAAAATTTTTAAGGAGCAATAATAGACCTAGACACACTAGCCAATGACCAAATTTTATTTTGAAAACCTCGTGAAATGATTAAAATTTGACTTAAGATCCCTAACACAACCTTGTAAGAGAATATTTGATCACTGATGACAAATAGAACTTACTAACACTAGCATTGCCTCTAGCTAGGGATGGCAGCTCCTTAGAGGTGTCAAGAACATCGTAGGCTAGGCAGCCTTATCCATTGGGCGTGGAGTCGAAACACAAAGACCAAACTAAAAATTGAAAACTGATTGACAAACTAAACTTACTTGACTATAAAACTGAAACAAAAAATGTTGAGAATTGAGCTTTTTCATCTGATCTACTCTAAGTGATCTATACATTGCCTAATTAAGTGAAATGGAACAACCAATGGAACCATGTAAGAATTTTGTCTGCTAGTTGAATTCTCTGCAAGTTTTTGCTCATGAGCAAGAAGGGAAGACTATTGAAACGAAACTCCCATGAAAACTTGTAAACAAATTGAATCTTGTTAGATTTTAAGCTTCTATGGTTGTCTTTTAGAGATTTTTGATTTGGATCATCCACAGTATTGTGTGCCTCTTATCGACGTTTCAAATCCCAATGTGGATCCATCTTCAGGATAGAAGTAATAGATTTAAGGAGGAGCTTACCAACGAGAACAAATAAATACCTAATGCATAAAAACAAAAATCTCCCTCATTTTCTAAAAACTAAACCTAAGCCTACATGAGACTAATTACTAGATAAAAATATTTAATTTATTATATGAAATGTATTTGTTCAATTATTAAGTAATATTTAATAATCAATGCCAAATATCCAATATTTTAGTTTTATTTTTATTTCCTAAAGGTTTTTAATTAAAGTGAAATTTACACAACCTCAACCTAATTAATTTTATAAAAACTTTAAATTATTTTATTAAATTAATATCCTTTTAGTGAGAAACACTAAATTAATAAATTTCTATTTTATTTAAATTATTAATATTGATATTTTTTTTTTAATGGAAATAATTTAATTTTTAAGATATTAATAATAAATGACTAACAATAATTTATTAATTAATATTCTATTAATTTTATGATGAAATATATAGCTATTAAAATTGCAAAGCATGAGCCCACTAACTGATCTCAGGAATGCTGCAAGAGTATCTTCATAGGAATACATATTGACTTCCAACCCATCTAATACATTACTGCTATGATCTAGATAGTCTTTATACCTTGATTTTACTATTTTCTCAACATCCATGCTTTCTTGAAGTTCCAACTTAAAACAATAATGACAACACTGCAAGATTTCCTTTGACCTTTGTGATAAATGTGATGAGACTGCTGGTGGATGTTGGGTGTGGAGCGTGATTATCTTTTGTATTCAAATGTATCGTCACATTGGACCCTAGTTCGTAAATATACGCTGTAGGGGGGGTCTAGGGGGGGTGGCTGTCACTTTTGAGAGCCCCCCTGGCGGGGGGATCGGGGGAAGCGCCCCTAAAGCTAAAAATAGATGTAAAATTTCCTTGTAAAATATTGTAATTTCATAGTCAATTTGTGTCGTTCATTAGGTAGAGATCTGATGGTATAAGTTATGTTTAATTTAGGGTTTTTTTCCCTAGAAGGAAACCCCTCGCTATATATGAGGGAATTGTATTGCGTCTAAGTATATCTGGATTTTGAGCGAGAAGAGAGAGGAGATTGAGCGAGAGAGAAGAGGGAATTACAATGGATCTGTTGTAGGTTGTATCTCTACAGTTTGTTGGATAATATAAAAGGAAGGGTTGGTTGTTTTTCCGTGGACATAGCCCAAATTGGGTGAACCACATATATCTGTGTGTCTCTTGCTTTATGTGTTTTCTCTGTTTCTATTTTTGCAATGTTTTATGTGTTCCATTGCTTTGTAATATATCATTTTCTAACAATGGACAAGACATTAAAATTGTATGCCAAACTAAATCATTATCAACCCTATCTTCAAACTAACAGCTAGCAAAAGGATGATAATTTTGAACACAAATATCATCCATATAATATCCTATTGGGTCATTGCAAATATGAGAAAGTTGTTGTAACCTGTTGTGGATTAGTTCCGATGAAACTACATGATCTTGTATAAAATATTCATCTTCCACACTTCCAACTGCATTTTAAAACTAAATGTTGTTTGGTAATGGTGATTGTGGATTGAAAAAATGTTCTATATTACAAACAACATTCTCAATAACTTAAGAAGAAAGTTGTCGACTGTTGTCAACTTGCTTATTTGCTTCCTTTGTAACCTTATAGTTTTGTCTTATTCTTTTGAATGAAGAGAAACATAAAGGTAAGGAGTCATGGTCAAGAATTCATGGTCTTCTCCATGCTCAACATCAAAACTAAAAGATTGCTGATTTATAATATTAGGAAAGTTTTCTCTCAGTAATTGAAATGAAGTAAAACATAAAGGCAAAGACCTTTCACTTGATTTGAAATTTTCTGGATTCTCTTTATTGTTGTCATGATTGATATGCATAGATTGAGTGCTACATCTAAGCTGTTGTAATGAAGTTTCTTCCTCCCAAAAACATGTTGTTGATTTCCTTGTAGAGTTAGCCTCTATTTCAACAACATAATCATAATTCCATCAAACATACATAATAGGTTAGGAGATTGATCCCCCACGAGTTGATCTACAAATCCATCTTCATGATTGTCCATAAATGAATACATAAAAAAATCACTTTTTGATCTATGGTAACTGGAATTAGTAGCAAAATGATTAGGGTGAATAACCTCTTCTTCTTATGCAATAAGTGGGACATGGTGTTTTTTATCAGCAAGTTTATCTCTCATGATGATCTTTTGCATTATTTCTTCCATTATTCTTACCAAAATGTTGAGCTTCGCTTATGAAGATTTCAGGTGGTCCTTCTCTATGTTCTCCCTCTCTTCTATCTTCAACTTTGACCTTTTGACCAAAAAATTATCTTCCACAGATATTTCATTTTCCTACATTTCTTTGAGTGTTATAGTGTTCCTTTCTCTCAATTGAAATGCCATTTTCAGATCAAAGGCATCCGGGTAGTGTAAGAGAGCTAAACCGAGAGGCAGTTTTATATCAGTAGACATTGAATGGTATACTTGATTGAACCGTGCTGAAAAATGTTGCATTGTTTCTCCTGGCTGTCTTTCCAAATGATTATATTCTTCTAAAATCAGAAAAGGATTTCTCTTGATCACCTATCTGTCAAGGAAAACTTTCACAAATTGATGAAAATCGAAAATTCTTGCATCTAGCAAGTTTTTGAACCATTTCTTGGCTTCACCTTGCAAATATAAAGCAAAAATCCTGATGCTAACATCATCTTCTTCAGCCTCAAAAAGTTCTAGAAAAGTTTCAAAATTTTGAATGCGTTTTTTAGAAGTGATGTTATCATATTCTCCATCCAACCTGGGAAGATATTTGTAATAATTTTCAAGGAAATCATGGAGTATAAGAGGTAAGATGAGTGGCTTGTATCTATCTACAATTTTACAAGGTATAGGAGTATATACAGAAGCTAGAGGATTAGTCTTGATCTCTTGAGGCTCATCAAGTTGAAGATGGTCATTATAAGATTCAGAAGAAGGGTCCTGATCAAGATCAAAATTTGTATTCACAATCTTCAAAGGAAAGGAATGAAATGTGGGTTTGGGATATTTCTCAAATAGAGTATACTCTAGGAAACCTTCTTCAAATTCCTAGGGAAAGAAAACAAATAATTTACAATAAATAACATGAAGTCTTGGATGAAAGTCCAATTTGAATACCTGATCTTCCCATATTGTCCTTGCATGTTTAAGTTGGTAAGGTTCATACTCTAGTGGAGTCTTTGAATTAAATTTGAAACTGATTTAGAGTCGCCAGGTGAATGATTTCTACCTTTCTGTGTCTGAATACTATCCACCATCAACGATTATATATGATCCTTGTCATTCTTTCCAGGGAAGATATGATCTCTCATTTCCCTGGCAACGACGCCAAAATGTTATCCTCCACAATGTCCCAGCCTGAAAGGAGATCGAGAGAGGTAACCACAAACCAAGATTTCAGTTCAGTAGCTAGCCCTACCAAACCAAAGTGGGCTCCCTCTATGCTCACAACCAATGAATTTATTGGAAAGGAATAGATTTTAGGCTAGGTATGCTTGGCTCAAATAGGGTTTTGAAAGTTTTTAGGGTTTTAATGCTAGATAAGGGAGAAAAACTAGGTAGATAGGTCAAAGGGTCAAAGGGTTACAATTGCAAAGATATGGAGGAGCGAGGTAGCAATAATTTTGTGATGGATTTAGGGTTTTTTGGTGTAGTGTAGTGTTTAGAATAAACAACATGTCTTAATGAGGATGTGCACGATGAATTCATTAAGCAAAAAGGAAAATAACACACAATGATATTCCCATCACAACAAAGCTTTATGCAAAGAATTCTGCTTATAAACCTTAAGGAAAACCACTGAAGAACTAATGAATGGAAAGAGAAGATGAATATCTCTCATATAAACCTATAACCGAGAAAATAAAACATCACAAACTTACTGGACATGAATTCCTAGATAATAGTTGCAAACTGTATCCTTTGATTTCCAGAAAATGTCCAAGTACAAGCTAAGTTCTCTCCTCTAGTGTCCAACCATTCAATTGACTAAGAAAATGATAGATATATACCAAAAAAACATCTCATTGCTCTCATAGGTTGAATCCATGAGCTGTAGAGCCATTCCCTAAATATCTCAACCAAAACCCTAATGACTAGGGAGGTTAACAAACTCTTCCCCAAATAGAAAAACTAATTCATTTGACCAAAACAAAAGACTTATGTGTATGTATCTACCTAATTTGACTTTTACCTAGCATAATTACACATTCATTTCACCATTACACTATTAATTAACCCAATTTAATGAGAAAAGACAAAGAAATTCAAACTGACTAAGAAAATGCATTTCCAGATGAAAACGCAGTGAAATATGGTAAAACATAGTGAAATATTTTAGGCCACTTTTGGAGGGCTTCCTAAACTCCAAATTTGTCTCGTGATAGCTCATTAGAAATGTCTTTTTGTCTGATACACAATGGATTTATCAAGAACTGAAAAATACTAAGTATAACCCCTCAAAAATCAATTCTCCCAAGACTACTCTGAAAATGCAATGAAACTAGAGAAAGCACAACGAATTTGGAAAAAATAGTTTTTGAAGGCCTTCCTGAAGTCCAAATTCTGATCTTCATGGTTCATTAGATGTCTGCCACAATATTGACTCCTCAAGAGATCAAAAAGGTTACTCCTAGCCCCTTAAAAATGCATTCTCTTACAGGTACTTTGGAAAACATAGTGTGGCCTTCAACAGGGTGGCAAAAAGTTGGGGTTTTGATGGTTTTTGGACCTTTTCATATATTAAATATTGCTGAAAGTATGTTCCCCTCAAGGAAAAAATGATGTACAGACCATGAGGAATCTAGAAATGAAAACCAAACTTTATTTGGAGCTCCCCAACTAAAGCGCAGCATGGGGCATGCTACATTTTCTCCTCCATGACTGTGCTAAACTATGCAAACATTCTCAACAAAATAAACTCCAAAACTCTTCACAATTGGTATGTGAGGTCACCAAGTGGCATTCTATGCTATGAGGGATGCATCAGAAAGAAAATCTAACTTTTCCTTCCCTTTTTGCTTGATTAGGGTTTCATTGAGCTTCTCATTCAATTGCTTGACCTGAACCTTAGCAATCAGGTTTCTTGTGTAGTAATGGGAAGGTACGTGTCTTTGTAGCCTTTTATCTCTACTTGCCATTTTAAGAAGCTTATTCAAGTGTTCATTTACCTTTTCAAGCCAATATTCTCTGTCTCCACTGATTTCTTTGTCAATGAGCTTTGATGTAGGGTTGGTATAATTAAGCATCCAAATCTTGAGTTTTGAACCATTTATCACCTATATTAAGTATCCCTATGGCTACTGCTCTTATATCAGCTAATATAGTGAATGTCACCCTTGCAATTGCGACTTGATCCTTCTTAAGATGTGTGGCAAACAAACTAGTCAACCTAGCATGACATTTGACTTTTTTCAACTTGCTCACAAAACTCAAGACACTCTACATGCTGAAAACATTGCTTGGAGAGTGGTGAGGGCATCAACTCCTATGTATTGAGGGGTTCATACCTTTCCATTTACCCACCCTTGTTGTAGGGCCTCCTTTCCTTCTCCATAGTAGACTTGTGAGTGTAAACCCTAGAGGGAAAAAATGGGGAAGGGAATGAGGGAATAGGATGAAGGGGTTAGGGAGTAAGAACGGGTGTAGGAAAAATTTATGATATGGGGATGGATGTTAGGGAACTTAGGGAAGTGGAGGGAAGTGAAAAATGTGAGGGAATAGAGCTAGGGAATTTATACACAGTCCCAGCTATGAAGGCTGCCAAAAATGCAGCAGAGGGCTAGGTTTTAGGTATAAGAGCTTTTAGGAATGAGAGTGAGGGGGTGTGAGGGTTTTAGGGAGTGTTTTTCGGTGTGAGGGAGGATAAAATGTATAGGAATAGGGTTTGTATGCTTGAAAACATGAAACAGAGGGCTTCCCACATAAAACACAACGAGGTATCTTGAGACCAATTATTTGGAATTTCTTTGGCCATAAAAATGTTGAGGAAGTGGTTGGCTATGAATGAGATCTTTTTAGCAATGAAGTGAGTGAGGAAATGAGTTACAATGGTCTTTTACAACTTGGAGAAGTCAATTTCTTTTCATAGTTGTGGGGTGGCCCACACTATTTCTTTTTCACTTTTGCTTTGGAAACTATGTAGCTCAGGAACATTCAGTGCAGTTTTGAAGCATTAGAGCTTATTACATCATATTTGAAATAGGTTTCACTTTGAAATAAACTTTTTTGGACAAATTCCCTATTACTACTCCTTTATTTGCTATATTTATGAGTGAAATGATAGATTTTGATGACTATGACCCTAACGACCTAATGATGACACTAAGTTGAATGAGGACCATGATGGTGTAACTGAGATGATGATGATGTTTTTCAGTGATGGCACATCCAACTGAGTGATGGCAATCACAAGACCATGAAAATTTTTAAGGAGCAACAATAGACCTAGACACACTAGCCAGTGACCAAATTTTATTTTGAAAACCTAGTGAAGTGATTAAAATTTGACTTAAGATCCCTAACACAACCTTGTAAGAGCATATTTGATCATTGGTGATGGGCATAACTAATTGACACTAACATCTCGTAGATTTGTTTTTTTGATCAATTTTTTCAACATTGTCTATAGTACATTGGTCAACAAATTCACATTATCTTTTGTTCCAGTGAATGGAGTAGCAACATACACATGTCCTTTGGGAATTTCTTTCACATTCTCAAGTGAGTAATCCACTACTGCAATATTAGTTGCATCATATTGGGTATGCTTTTCCCACACCTTTTCCAATGATTCAAGGGGTATAACACTTTTCGGATTCTCAATGACCTTATGTCCCTTTGGTGGTTTATAATCTAAAGCGGTCCACATCAATAGAAGTTGATCCAAGTTTGATTTTCCCTAAACCAACTTTTTTGGAATTCTTGATGTTGTTTATGTCAAAGTTGCCATCAAAATTGCAATGTCAAGAGCTTTGCTCTATAAGCACATTTCAAGAAAAGATTTTTCATGTGGTCAAAACTAGAATAATCTTTTCTCTATTGAGCAATCCGTCTCCTTTCCAATTTTCTCAATATGACCCTCTGTTGCACTATCATCAACGCTATAATAAAAAAAGAATTCTCTAACTCTAAAATAACTAATTTCTTTCCATTTGTTTTACTTGCAACACAATAACAAAAAATATAATCAAACCACATTATTCATGCTACAAAACTTTCTAAGAAAGTTGTTGGGTCATTGAATTGTTTGATTTTTCACCATTTTAAACACCCATTTTCATTATTTTGCTACACTTATTTTATTGTCTATTACCCATCTTATTATGTTTCTTTATGAATGTGTGACATCAATATTACAAATATTAAGGTATTTAATTATCATTATTTTCCATTATTTTTGATGAATTAGAAATATTACTATTAGTTTTGTTGATGGTGGTTTTTCGAGTGCTATTGCAGTGGTTCTTATGTAGTAACAGTAACAACCCCCATGGCTAGCATATTTACATAGCTCCAAATGGAATTATGGAAAATGGGTTTTATTCCTAGGGATGTTGACATGGATTTCTGTCACCTAAATCCTACCCATGTCAAATATATTAGGCTCTAGCTCATTATCTATAGCTCAGAAGAATCACATAGATAAAATCAAGTAACTAACTTTAGACATGATTTTTTCGAAAATGAAGATGAATCTGGTAAATCTGTGACATGGGTGTTTTTCTGAACATCCCTAATTAGCTAACCCATAATTAGTTTCTCTGGAAATTTCGTGGATTGGAAGCTACATGGAGTGCTTTCACATGCATATTTCTTGTTGCAACTGTTGACAAACTATGTCCTAAACAAGGCAATCGGTTAGCAAATGCATCCAATTTATCCTATTCTCAAATGATTCTATGACAAACAAATCTATTGTAATCAAATCTTAAGTTTTATTGCAACTAAGATATTCTAAAAACAAAAAGAGTTAATATATTGTAATTTTTCCATAACCGTGACACCCCAGATTTGGGGGAATTGTTCCGATTTTCCCCTTTTTCTTTTCTTTTATAAATGTATTGACAAAGAGCAGGTTGGACAATATAGAGTAGTAAGTAATAAAATGAAAAACTTATCTTAGGAAGGGGAGACACCATAATCCATGTAACAATGCATCTTGTAACTTCATTTCTAAAGCTAACAAAATCTCTGCAAGTTGTGGCTTATCTCTGAATTATTGATTTCGGAGTTGTGAATCACCAACCCCTACTAAGGAGGAAGGACCCTCCTCCTTAACAAGGGTTGTTGTGTCAATATAGGTAGATAGCTCTTACACATTATTTTATTTGCATGTCATGTTAATTAATTTATTATCATATATCACTGTTACAGATTCTGGCTAATATGATGTTGCTATTGTTGGTTAATTTAGCTTGGAGAATATTTAATACAGATTTCTTTTGTATCAACATATGAATCTCACATCGATCCTTACTAATTGTGTGCTAATGTTTTATTTCTACTACAAATTTATAATTTGTTGTTGAAACATAATGTTAGCTAGTTGTTAACGAATGAGTTGAGTTCAATTGACTTGATGATTGTGTGGTTGTGATCGAATGGTTTTGCGAGGATTGATTTTAAGGAGTGTTATTTCGTTTTTCCGAGTGTGATTTCATTTCCAACATTGTGTGTAGTGAGTTATTTTTATGCAAGTGAGGGTTTGACAGAGAGATTGATTTTCATTATCGACAAATGTGAAGATTGGCAACTTTGTTCTTATATGAGAAAGCTTCGCCTTAGGATTTAGCCAATGTTAGTTAACTATTGTTTCTTGCATATATTTTGCACCATAACCTCCAAATAAAAGAGCTACCCAGATTGATAATTTGTGTTTGAGCGAATTGATTTGTTTTATTAAGACAATTAGTTTTCCCAAGATTTTGGCGGCGTTCCAGAATAAGGTTATGAAGGGTGCAAGAGCATAATTGGAAATTTTTTTCATAGATGCATTTTTCATGAGTGTGATTAGGTGTTCCTAAGTGTAGAGGATATCATGTGATAAGACGAGAGTAAGAACATGCACATTGATTCGATAGACTAAAGTGGGTTCGACCTCATAAATATTTAAGGCACATAGGTTTCATTTCCTACAATTAGGTTTTCTTCCAACAAATATCGTCCAAAGTAGGATTTCTTTCCCCTATGTGTTAATCCATGTGTTGAGATAATATATTAGCTAGTTGAAGAAGCTTGTTGAGCAATGAAGGAATTCCGCTTCAAGGAATATTTCGATGAGGAATTTGAAGGTAATCGTTAACCTACAAGGGAAGAAATCAATATTTTGTTTTAAAATTTTAAAATGATATTATTATCTCTTTTTCTTCACAATTGGATGTTTTAAAGGAAAAATAGAAGCAGGCTAATGTTGGAAAAATAGTTCCAATATTCTAATCCAACTATAAGAAAAAGCACTCCCTTAAAGAGTGTCCACTTAACCGTTTGAAAGTTTGTGGTATTTGTGAGGAGGATCAACCAACAAATGATTACCCATCACTATTAGGATCAAAGAAATTATTCATGGAATCAAGTGAGGAGACAAAGAAATATTTTACTGGCTCTAAGAGGACATGGCAAGTTCCACCACTAGTTATAACTCAAAACCCTTCATCATTCTTCAACATCTAGACTATGTATGATCCTAAGTAGATTCTTTAACAAATTTAGAATCGTATACTTCCATGGAAAAGTCCTTTTCCTCCTCTAATTAAATATCCCACACTATGTCCACAATGGCCCTCTCCCATGAGTCAAATATCTCTGTGGAATCAAGGATGGATTGAAACCTCTTTTCCCAGGAAGTTTCGCATGCAAACTTAGTTACCCATTCAACAAGAACAACTGAAAATACCATTCAATGCACCACCAATTAATATTCCTCTATGGTCCTAATTACCTATGGAACCTAACCCAAATAAAAAAAAAGTAAGGTTGCACAAGAAGCTAAATCACTTGTTTTTCTCACTTACTCCCTCTTTCAATGTAATAAAATACATTTTAGATCTGGGGGAGGAGTGAATTCAATAACTACCCCTATTATCACAAAGCCCAAAGCAGATAATTCACCCCAAGAAGAAGCCCGAAACCAGAGATCATTAGAGGAACAACACATGACTGGAAATTATTCTAAAATTGTTGTTACAACTGATACTATTGATGTTGTTGTTGAAACTGCTATAACAAATGATATTGTTGTTGTTGTTAAAACTTCTATAACAACTAATGTTGTTTTTATTGTTAAATCTATTGAAAGTTCTGTAACAAATAATATTGCAATAATGGACACTATAACAAAAATTGTTGTAACAATAAATGCCATAACAATTGTGGATGTTGAAACTTCTAAAACTACTCCTATTGAAAATGTTGAAATTATTATAATAATGGATCTTGTAACAACAAATGTTGTAATAGTGGATGTTGTAAAAATAGATGGCGTAACAATAAATTCCCTAATAGCTAAATCTACTAAAAATGTTGTAATAGTAAATGATATAACAATATATTCCATAACGGTTGTCAATGTTAAACTTGATGAAAATGTTGTAACAATTGATGTTGTAACACCCATTATTGTTGAAAATGTTGAAAATACTGTAATAATTGATTCTATAACAACAACAACTATTATTGAAACTACTAAAACAATGACCATTATAATGGGAAAAATTATTTAAATCCTTTGGATAAACTGGGGACAATCATAAATGAATCTACATCTCAAGAAAGAGCGAAACAACAAGAGAACAATGAAAAAGTTGTGGATGATATACACATCCTCACAAAGGAAGATATATCAATATTCTTTAGTGAATCAAGGGAACCAATAATATGTGAATCATATTGAATCTTGGTTCCAAACAATTGTTGGCATAAATCATTCCTCCATCATTCGATAACTCCTAACACCATATCAATTAAAGAAATTACTTTTTCATGCTCTGGTATGCATTAAATTTTATATTAAAATTTGAGTATGAATTCATTTATGCACATGGTTGCACTATAAATACTCCTACACTTGAAGGCGATATTCCTTTCTTGAAATAAAGTAGAGTAGGATATTATAGAAAATAAAATAAACAAGTAGATAAATAAATAAATTTCTTTATAAGTGCAGTGTTTGTTGCAACACACTGTGTAAATCAAAATGGGTCATATATTCTTGAATTTTTTGTAAATTTATATGTATTACATTGAAAATCATATTCCTACAAACATTCACATCCATTCAGATCACCATTTGAGAGAAACCAATTATTTATTACATTTTATGACATATTAGCTTGATGAAATCATTGAAAACATAGTTGGGACAAACATAATTTAAGAGACAAAATAGGTGTATTTCAAAAAACTATTTCTATCCTAAATATCACTTTATATCTACGTTCTAACCCAATTTGAATCACCCAATTTGGATCTCAAGCGAAAACATTATGACCAAAACATTGATAGGGTGTATAGTAGGCAACTCAGGGACAAAGTTGGGATAGTCTATTTTTGGTTGCCTAAATAGATATATATTGAAAAATTGTTTCTATGACATTCTCTCCTATGAAGCTAGCTTACGTGTACATTTGAATCACTTTATTTTGATATCATACAAGAGTTATAACTAAAATAGCGACTAGTTGTTGTTAATCAACATTCTTAAAACTCTATTTTTTTTATTGTTCATTGTCATATTTGACCCATTAATTCTTCTTTTATTTAAATCCTATTTCTATTGGGGATAGCTACATGAATCTAATTTGATATTTGAATAATTAGGCTTAAAATATCAACTATAGGTTTAAGTTGGAAAAAAAAAACAACTCCATTATGTAGGTTATTTTGAACATATTTGACATATTATCTTATGGAAATTATAAAACTTGTTTCTACTTTAGATATCCCTCTAAATTCGCTTTCATTTGGATTTGGAATCACTCAAATTGGATGAAAAACAAATAATTTATCATTAAAACATTGTTGGTTAGTATGGTCGACTAATAGTTTCCTGTAGGTAACAAATTAGTTTTGCTTTGTTTATATTTCTATGGAATTGTTTTACAAAGTCACGACTTGTTATTTTTTCTCCTATGTCTTGGATTAGGAGAGCTTGATCACCTCTCTTCCTTTTCATATTTTATTGCAGGTAGATGCTCACTTTTTGGCTGATCCAAAGACAATAAAGATGGTGATTCTTAAGCGCAATGTTAATTAAATGAGGGCATTTCATCCAAGCATATATTGAGAAATTTAATGATGTCTGGTGTCATGGCATATCATAAGATATTTCTATAAAAGTTTTCCTGCTAATTCAAGCCTTTTTTATTACAAGAATAACAACATTAAGACTTTTTTGTTACTAGATAGATACATAACAAGAGAAATGAAGAATTGGTTTCAATTTGAAGACCCAATATTGCCCAGCACCCAATCACCCATGTCATTTCTAGCAAGATGTTTTTAATTTCTCTTATTTTGATGAAATTTTTTGTTTTAGGTGATATTCCCTCAAATTCATTTTCGATGGTCATTAAAATAATATAAGGATTTTCTTGAGTTTTATGTTGTTGCTCCATATTTGTCCACTTTCTCCCCAGTTTTATCAAGTTTACGGTTGCCTCAAATTCAATATCAAAAACCTTTTGGTAAGCCTTGTGAGGGAAGAATCCTCTTACTTTATCATTATTTTGTAAAGTGGCTATGGTTGTTGATTGGGTGATCCTTCTCCATGTCACTATGCCAAGATCACCCACTGGGCTTTTTTTTTTTTGGGGGGGGGGGGGGGGGGTTGGGGTTTCATAGTCATATTTTGATACTTCATGTATAAAATATTAAAATAATTTGGGTAATTTAGGGGTGTAAAAAACAACAATGGTACTACAAGGTGAATAAATAATATAAGTCTAGTTTCTCTAAAAGTCATTAACCAAGAAATCTTTCCAAGTTCCTCTAAGGGGTATTATTGAAAAAACCTCCTATGGTGGACCACTTCTATAAAACCTCGGTTATGCTTTCATGAGAACCATAGCATGATTAACTTGAGAGAACTCTCAGTCATTATTTCAGATACTTTATTATACATTGAACAGACAAGATTTAAATTATTGTGTAATAACTATGATAGTCAAGGGACTAATAGCCCATCAATGTTTTCAATTCCCTATGTAGTTTGGTCTCACTCATTGCTTAAATTATTCAGCATGCATTGTAAGCCCTTATTTTTCCTTGCATGATATATTTCATTGTTACTTATACCATGCCTAGGATAATTTCTTATAACTTCTTCGGATGGGGTATGCTAACATTTCCATTGGGGCTATGGATGCTCGCTAGTAGCGAAGCAAGGTTAGTGGCATTGGTTTTCCTTGTGTGTAATCTTCCCACCTCCATATGCAATGGTTACTTCTAAATGGGGTATGATAACAATTTCATCGGAGCTATGAACACTCACTAACAACATAACAATGTTAGTGGAATTGGGCTTTTCTAGTGTGTGATCTTCCCATCATGAGAAATACATAGAACAACTCAGTTGCTCATTGTCATAAAGTTAAATAAGGACAATATAATTTTCATGTACTATGGCAAGGTGAATGACTCCGTTAGCCCATGGACACTCATTGGAAATGTGTTGGGTGTGGATCCTGATTATCTCCCTGATTATTCAGAGGTTTTTTGTTTTAGTTGTGTTGGATCCTTATTCGTAATGGGGTGGTAATGCCACCTATTTAATCATCATCAAGGGGAACCAGGTGGGTCATCAACAACGTTTATGAGCCCCCTAGTAGGGGTTTAGGGGAAACACCCCTGTAGCTAAAAATAAATGAAAAATTTCCTTATAAAACATTGTAATTTCATAGTCAATCTGGGTCGCTCATTAGGTGGATGATCTAACGGTATAAGTTATGTTAATTTAATGTTTTTTTTCCCTAGAAGGAAACCCTTGGCTTATATGAAGGAGTTGTATTATAGATGTATGATTATTATGAACGAGAGAGAGGAGGTTGTGTGAGAGCGAAGAGGAAATTACAGTGGATCTGTTGTAGGTTGTATCTCTTCATTTTTCTAGATAATATAAAAGGAAGGACTGAATGTTTCTCCATGGATGTAGCCCAAATTGGGTGAACCACGTATATCTGTGTCTCTCTTGTTTTATGTGTTTCTGTATTTATTTTTCTACAATATTTTGTATATCTGATTGCTCTGTTAATTAATTTCTAACAGAGTGGAGCAACGTTCGATATTAATACTCATGGCTAGGGTGTTTCTCTTTTGTTTTCAGTATTGATATCAAATTTTCATCTTGATGACTATCATTTAGGCATGTACATATTTTAGTATTAGTCGAGTCCCATGGCTACATAATTGTTCTACATCTATATTTATCATTAAAATTGAAGATAGGAAATTTGAACTTTACATCTCTCAGAGAATGGATTTATGTTCCTTAATCAAGTACTATGCTTTGAATTTCCATCTTTTCAAAAATAAAGTGTTTTCCATGGAAGTGGGATGCTTAGTGTAGGTGATTTACTTTGCCCATATAAGGGGGCTTATTTTATACACTGGTATAATGGTAAGACTTTGAGAGACAAAGACAAAAATAATTAGTTAATCCTAGGAATGTATCTTTTTGTCATTTTTTCCCTATTTATATCCTTTTTTTAATCCATATTTAAAGCATTGGAATTCAACATTATTATCTCACTGTTATTTATAATGAGGTTATTGAGGTGACGAATCACTGAAATAGGTTGCTTATGAAATGTTTTGTAGAAATTTTGATGGTAAGGAAACAGTGTAATTTGGAGGAAATATTGCTAGAGTCTATGGGATGGTAAAAATTAATTTTACAGTGATTCAACAACACCCTTTAATTTATTTTCTAGTAGTTGCATCCTTTCATTTTTGCAATAAAAATAAGAAGATATACTGTTGGAAAACTAGGAAAACAACAGTTCACCCCTTCAAAGGCTTAAAAGGCCATGTTACAATGATTGCATGTTACTCCATAGGTGTTGTTACTCCTCGGGTGTTGTTACTTTGTAGGTGCTTTACAAGATGTATTTATCAACAACATTCATCATAAATTTGTGCTCTATTTCAAAATTAAAATTCCTTTTACCTAGAAACATCAAAATTTTGAGGTAAAAGCTAAGGTACAAATCAACTTGAAACTTTTTCATTTGTTAAATATTTAAGGGATAATGATAGAAGACTACTGTAGCCTTGGAATTTAATTATTCTTCATATTGACTTTGTTTTTCATATCTATTTCAACCCTGAACTTTGTTGAGAAATGACAACAAGAAATTCCAATTTAATGTGTCCTTGAATTAAACCGTGAGTTAAAATGTGAATTAAAATATAATTATTTTCTCATAGCAATTTGAAAATAATTAATTAATTTAAATAACTTAATTAATTTAGGAAATTAAAATTGGAAGTCTTTTAGAAGACATGTATATGTTCTCCATAACTTATAGGAGTTAAGGATGAGTTATGAATGAGCTCTAATTAGTTGACTCCGTTTATTGAGTTATGTCCAGTTAAATTAGTTCCAATCAGTTTCAGGAATTAATAGTGAGTAAACAGTTAGTTGGGACACTAGAGACCTAATTAGTGTTACTCTAGTTAACTGAAGATTCCACCATCAGAAACTCATGCATGTTGATTCTGAGAAAGAGCTAGTTGAGACTAGACTGTAGGGACAATGTACTATTTGTTTTATATTTTTCTGAGTTGCACTGACAGTGCATGCAATCAAGAACTGCTCCTTGAGGGATTGCGCTATTTTTAGAGGATTTATTTCCCTTTAAATATAAGCTATCCTTCATAGAAATTACACATTGGAATAGAGATCTGGAAAGCTTGTGAATTGGCTAAGATTTTGTTGAAAATAATATTGAGAGGGGGGGTGAATCAGTATTATCTAGTTCTTTTAACAAATCTTCCTTATTTACACTTTGAATTATTTTTTCATATCAGTACCATGAAATAATGAGCAAGAGAAACAGACAGTCACATCAAAGAACACCAGATATAAGGTGGAAACCCAATGTGGGTGAAAACCACCTGCTGCAATATGTCTCTATCTTCTTTCAAATTAGAAACTCCTTTTACAATGGTCTTGTCCTGGTGCAGTCCTTTACCAGTACGCAGGCTGCAACCTGCAGAGAGCTACAACTCTCTCTCGTTTTCCAGTCTCTCCTGGAAGGGAGCTACAACCCCCTACTTCTTTTCTTTCAAGGACCACTTTTCATAAATTTTCAAACTGAATCCATAAACATCAAATGATCATCAAGTACCAGTAAGTCACCCAGATAACGAGATCCACAATAACAGTAAACTAAACCCAGAACACCTTATCAAAAAAAACAATCAACAAAAGATCTTAAGACAGATACGCAATTTCCTTTTCTCTGGCCTGCGTCGCTACGCACTTCAACTTCTGTGGCGCCGCGCACCTCCGCAGCTACGCCTTCTATGGCGCCTCCGCACTGCACCTTCGGTGGCACCTCTGTGGCGTCTCCTGTGGTGCCTCCGCACTGCGCCTTCTGTGGCGCCTTTGTGGCGTCTCCGCACTGCGCCTTCTGTGGCGCCTTCGCACTACGCCTTCTATGGCGCCTTCGCACTGCGCCTTCTGTGGCGCCTCTGTGGCGTCTCCACACTGTGCCTTCTGTGGCGCCTCTGTGGCGTCTCCGCACTGCGCATTTTGTGGCGCCTTCACACTGCGCCTTCTGTGGCGCCTCTGTGGCGTCTCTGCACTGCGCCTTCTATGGCGCCTATGTGGCGTCCCCGCACTGTGCCTTTTGTGGCACCTCCGCACTTCCGCAGCTGCAGCGCTCGAGAGATCACCCTTCACAGATTCGCTTTCCTCTTCACTTTCATATAGATCGAGCTTTT
>APFE031145888.1:86494-129628 GCA_000404065.3 Pinus taeda
AGAGCCATGCCATGGGTGTTGCCATCAAGTACAACATCTGTAACATATAACCATACCAGAAACATAATGCCAATATATTTGGCCTTGAGCTTTCTTATGAGTTGGAGATTGAATTTGTTGAGTGCCAGGATTTTTCTGGAGAGAACAAGAACTATAATTTCATCTAGAATTTCCAGATTAATACAAAACAAATAGTGGGGTTTTGAGCTTTGGCTTTCCCCAGATATTTTTTGTGTTATGTGCCTTTGATTCTCTTCCTGTATTGATTATTGTTTGCTCAATGTTTATGGGCATTTATTGTAAATATTAGAAGTAGATTCTTGTCTCTTGTTTTAGTAGATTACATGAGCTTGTGAATCTATAGGATTTTCTACATGATATCAGAGCAATATTTTTTTTTTGGCCAAGAGTTCGCAGAGAAGTTATGAGAATTTTTCTTTAAAATTCTCAGAAAAAAGTTGTATATTTGGATTCATTGGGAAAATTTACCAAAATTCAAAAAACAAATTGGTCGAATCAGAGTTTGGATGAGGGAGATATCGTTGATTTAAAATCATCTCTCTAGAGGATATTTCGAAGTTTTGAGTTTCTGGGTTACGGGTGAAAGTCGAATTTACATATATACTTGAGGATTGGTAGATGACATTCCATGGGTTGAGCCTTGAGTATGCCTTGGAAGGTAGCTCGAATTTTATAGCTTGAAGGGATAGGATGGAGGTTGTGCTAGAAGATAATGGATTGAAGGAATTCATTCATTAAGAAGTCCCCAAGCCAATAACTACGGATGCACAAAACTTGACTGAATGGAAGAAGTGTGTGGTGAAGGAAAGGTAGATAATCCTTGAGGGAGTTCGGGACCACATTGTCTCGAGTCTCCATGGCAAGGAAACTCTGCATGCTATGTGGAAAACATTGACAAACTTGTATCATAATAGCAGTGATCAAAGGGAGTTGGCACCAAAGGAAAAACTTCGTAAAATTAAGATGGAGAAAGGCGAGACGATTCCAAAGTACTTGACCAAGTTCACTCAATGTTGGGATGAACCTGGAAGTGTTGGAATCATAGTTTTCGAGGAGGATATGGTGAGCCTTTCTATTCTTGGACTCTCAAAGAGTTGGCATAGTTATCTGGACTTTGTCAATGGTTGGGAGAAGTTGCCAGATTGGGAACAACTATGGTCGGATTTGATGTAGGTTTCATCAAAGAAAGATGATGAATAGAACTATACCTTAGCGATTAAGGTAAGGAACGGGAAAGGTAAAATTTATTGTTCCAAATAAGATTCTTATCATGGAGGTAAGAAGAAGGACATGACGAAAGTTAAATGCTTTCATTGTCACAATATGGGTCACTTTGCTACAAATTTTCCATTGAAGAAGTCTAAGGAGAGGTCCTCTGGAGGAGAAACAAGTGAGGCTTTGGCCTCCCAATTCAAATTGGACTTTTCCCTCATTGCATGGAATGTGTCTTTAATGACGGGAAGTGTCTGGTACTTTGATAGTGGAGCTTCTTTCCACATGACTAGAGACAAAGAGTTATTCAATGAACTGGAGGAGAAAGATATCAAGATGCATATCGAGATGGGTGATAACAGTAAGTATAGTGTTACTGGTGTGGAAACTATTGCTTTTCAGAGGGAACTGTTTGGTCAATTTAGTGTCCTAATTTCTCTACATAAATTATCATTCAGGGTATCATAAATTGATGAAGTGTAGTGCAATATTTGTGCTAGTTAACCCTTCTTACTTCATTGTTTTTATGTTTTATGTTGTTTTGGGGGTTTTTTGGTATTTTAATTCCTAATGATTTACAATGTAAATTATCAAAACTAAATCTAACTTTCTTAAAGACTGCTCAAAATCTAAAAATGGAAACAAAGCTAAGAAAGAAATGAAAACAGAGCTAAGAAAGATATGGAAACAAAGCTAAGAAAGAAATGAAAACAAAGCTAAGAAAGATATGGAAACAAAGCTAAGAAAGAAATGAAAACAAAGTTTTTATTCTTATTTTGCCATTATTTCCAAATCACGAATTAAAACTGAAAGTGAAATTTATAATTGATGTCTAACTAATTACATAAGTAAAACTAAATGAAATACTTGGTTACTCTGCCTCTCAATTTTGGGAGAAAGTCTCCTTGGGATGACATTTAAGTAATTATGTACTTCATTAATCTAAGAGAAAGCAAATACAAAGGTGCATAAATAACTCATGCATAGATGAAATGTTCAACCACTTAGTTAAGGATGAATTATCAACTTGAAGGGTTTTCCATAAACATTCATTAACACCATGAGTTAGTATTTTAAAATAAAATGAAATGGAAAACATAGTAAATGACATTGATTAGTTTAATTGAGAATTTAAACTAGCAAAACAGTGAATGAAATAAACTATCCAACAATGTATCCTTATCATTCTTCAATCCTACTCTCATCCTGAAAAAAGGTTAGTTTTTAATTGAAGAAACAAGATTACACTATTGAGTTCTATCTTCTAAACTACTCATAAGAACTAAAAAGAAGTCAAGCTAATGGAAACTACTCTAAATTATAAACAATGTTAGTAAGAAAATGATAGAAATTGCATTATAAACACTATTAGTAAGAAAAATGATTATAAACACTGCTTTAGAAAGAAAATGATGAATTTACAGTTAACAAGAAGAAGAAAAATAAATAAAATGAAACCTTCTTCAATGCAGGGGCCCTATGCAACTGATTAGGCTACACTTGCTCAATCAACTCCAAGAAAACTCCTTCAGATGTCCATAAAAACATGTAGTCTTCTCATATTAAAACAAGGACACAAAACACCCAAGAATTATAGAGTCTAGAACTTCGATTTCACATTAAAACCATTAATAACTTCTTTAGTCCCTTACATAGGTATTTATAAGAAAAACCATATAATTGTTTGTGGAGAAAAGCATGCTACAACCATACACGTAGAAGATAGATAAGTGGAATTTCTTCCTCGGCTGCGGGAGAAATAAATCCAAGACATGGTGGTTGTTGGATTCATTTGTATAGGTGGTTGCTGGAGTCTATAGGTACAGGTAGTTGCTTTGGATAATGCTTCCCATCACTATGAAACACATTAATTAACCATGAAACAAAGTCCTGTTACCCTCAGTCTCTTTTTGTTTGACTTATCCGTTCACCATAGTCTTATGTCATCTTCTTTGTCAACCTGGGCTGAATGAATAGGGCAGGGTCCATGTCATGATGATTTCAAAGCTGCCCATGTGGCTAGTTTCTCCTTCTGACACCTAGAACCTATTAGAGCATGGAGGTAGCTGCGGAACAACCAATTAGCTGCAGAATAGGCTACGTTCCATAGCTAATATACAAAATATTATTCAAAAAGAAAAAAATAAAAAGCATAACATGTAAATGACTAAATGTCCTCCTCAAGACAATATATACCAGTTATTAGTGATAAGAATTCATCTTTCTTACAGAGAAACAAAGAAAACGAATGAGAAGAGTTTCTAGTGAAAGAGTAATTTTGAGGCTCAACATACCCCGACTGCAAAATCATTGCATGTCCCCATGCAATTTTCAAAAATGTGAACTTCTTTCTCCTATTGCAACTATTCTAACACTTCTGCAAGCACATCCAACTTATTTTTCTTACTTATCCTTGCACTTAATGCCATCTTGGGCTTCTTCATAAGAAGTCTGCATTTGAGGTTGATAAGTGTTCTACTCAAATTCCTATTTTTCCTCTTTCCTATTTTTCTTGTACCATAATCCTATGTGCAACATTGTGTTGTCATGAATGGCTTTATCTAGATTATTCTATTCCCTCAAGATTTCATTTTCTTTTTTAATGTTCCTGTTGAAAATCTCTAACTCAAAGATTTCTTGTTTGAGAGAGCTAGTTAAAGGTTTTTGTTGATTGACAGGTTACCCTATATTGGTTGAGGATCCTAGATCCATCGAGGTATCCTTTCTCTCTAATGACTCTATGTAGTCATAGAATTGTTGTTGTACTGGATTTATGCCAGGAGAGGCTCTACTTGGGTTGCCTTCAAAATTCTGTGGAGGAGATTTTTGTGGACTGTGTTTAGGTGGATTACTATCAGGAGATTGAATTGGGGTATATTCCTCTAAGTTTATGAATTGGTCTCCTTTTTGTGTTACCTTCCCTACCTTACCTCGGAGTCTAGACCTCATTCTTGCGTTTTGGAAGCTTATGGTTTCTTCTCTTGTGTCCTTCTTCCTTTTCCATATCTCCTTCTTTTTCTTAATTTTCTCCCTAATCTTGGTCAGTCTTTCAGAGAGTAACCGTTCATCTTCTTGTGGTGATGAAGGTTCAGGAACGTCTTCATTGATTTCTTCAACTCTATCTTTCATTTTTCCTTTTTGTTTAGTCTGCTTTCTAATCTCTGGTTTAGAAGCTGTCTTTGCATCATTCTTTTGTGAGGAGGTTCCAGATTTGTTTTGAATGTTAATGTTGATCTTTCTCCTCCTACCTTTCTTAACATGACTCTCCTTAAGTGACTCTAGAGCATCCTGGAAAAAATTTCTTACCAAGAAATCTTCCCGGGTATCCCCTATACTTTTCAAATGAAATTCAACTAGTATTTTCACTAATCAATGATGATACATACTTGTTTCTATGGATCCAATTTTCTTTTGGACATTTATAGCCATCCTTCTTAGAATGTTTAAAATAAAGAAGGAAAGTTTGATGGTTCCATTTTCTAAAAAATTCATTAATAAGCTTATATGGTAAACATACATAAACCCAAATCTTCCTTCACATGTAATGAATTTTTGCAATATCAACAACATATTACCCCATTTTTTCTTGAGTGCTGAAATAGGAATTCCCTTCCTAAATACTATAACATCCATACCTGGGTTTCTAAGGATCACTTTCCAAGATTCACCATGAAATTCCTTGTTTTTAAACCATCTTTCTCGTTGTCTCAACATCTCTGTTGCTTCTACTATGAAGGATTTTATGACTGCAAATTTAATATCTCCTATCTCCACTTTTGTGCCATCAAATGACCTTGCAAAATACTTGGTAATTTCCTTGTGGTAGCCGTCAAATTTCTCAATAAAATTTAACCATCCGGCCTTCTATAACATCCCTTTAAGATTTGGATACCCCTCCATATACTTTACCCCTACAGGCTCTATTGTGACAATAAGCCCCATATCCCCTATTTTCGGTTAACCTTGAAAATTACTCTTACTGTCTATAAAAAGAGTGCTACTTAAGAAATGGAATGACTATGTGTATGGAAATGGAATGACTACGTATATATGAAAATGGAAAGATTGTGTATACAGAAAATGGAAATACTATGTATATGAAATGATTGGGTGTTATAGGAGAGATAAACTTAAGGGTTTACGTGTAATAAATAGATAGTAAGGGTTTAGAGAGCTGTATATAGGTAGGTCACATCATCATATTGACCATTAATAGGTGGAGTTGTGGAGGACCGTTTGAGTACAGGTTATGGAGTTTGAAGCGTACATTTTCTATGAAAGAATCATTGAGACCGTTTGCCATTAAATGTAGAAGATATAGTGGAGATATAGTGGCGGTCAAATCAAATGATGGTTGATTAAGGAGACATTTGATTATACATACTATACAAGCTTATGTTTTCAAATTGTTTTTTGAAATAAATCATTGCATTTACCTTTGGAACCTTTACCTTTCGCTTGCTAATTTTTTTGATGTTGATCCACAGGTACCTTGAGCATAGTTGGTCTTCAAAAATTGATTTTTCTTTTTCAATTCCCTGCATACATGATTTTATTATGAGTTGTACACTTGTGCCTGAACTGATAAACAAATTGTAGCTGTAGAACAAAATCAGTGGCAAAACATGAAAAAGAAAGTGAAATATGGCTTATGGGTCATGAATGAAATGGAAGTGGTTATGTAAGTGAAATGAAATGAGATGTAAGACAAGATGATAAATGGAATGAAAGATATAAAAGGAAAAATTGAAAAATTCGTTCATGAAATATGACAAAGAGATGAAGTGAAACTTCAAAAATAAAATAGAGTGAGGTGAGATGAGATGATGAATTTGCAGAATTTAAACTGCAGAGTGACTGTAGCTTTTTGTCACTACTTATTACAGAAAGAAAATGGAAAATATAGGGTGTCAGAAATCTTTGATTTTCACCCTGTATTTTCTGTATAAGTATGCCAATCAATGATTGGTTTTCAACCTTATACAATTTTATTTATTTATTTATTTATTTGTTTTTTTTTGTCTAGGAAAAAGAAAGACTAAGTTAGTGGAGAAGAAGAATTCTTCTTCACTAGCTTCATTTCAGAATTGTCTTGGAAAATCTTAATGAACTCCTCTTTTGAAATTGGTTTATGATGTATCTTCAATCTATGACCATTCACAAGAAGAGGAGTTTTACTTTCATCTATTGTTCTTATCCTCACTGCTCCATTACTAAAGAAATTTTCAATCTCATATGGCCCAAGCCAATGAGTTTGAAACTTCCCTTGAAAATCTTTAAACTTTGAATCAAACAATAATGCCTAATCTCCCACTTGAAACCTCTTTTCCTTGATATATTTTTCATTTCATTTAACCCTCTGTTGTTAGACTATACTAGTCCTTTGAACTACCACTTTCCTGATTTCATCAAGTTCATTTAATTTATCCATCCTATGCTTTTGTGCCTCTAATAAATCTAGTCCTAGTTGGACTGCCATCTTGAAAGTTATGATTTGGAGCTCTATAGGGAACAGGACTTGTTTCCCATAAACAAGTTCATAGGGTGTATGTCCCATTGTGTTAATCCATGTAGTTCTACATGCCCATAAGGCTTCAAGAAAACTTTCCACCCATTCTCTTCTATGTAGATCCATAGTCTTAGTGAGGATTCCTTCAATCACTTTATTTGTAGATTCCACTTGACCATTTGCTTGTGGATGATATGGAGTAGATTTCCCATGTTTTATTGTGTATTTTTCCACAAGCCCTTCCACCATGTTAGATGTAAATTGAGATCCCCAATCTGTCACAATTTCTCTTGGAACACCAAAATGAGTGAAGATGTCCTCAAAAAGAAAATTAACTACAGATTTTTCATTAGCAAAAGGTAATGATTTGGCTTCTACCCATTTAGTGACATAATCAGTGCATACCAATATATACTTCTTCTGCTTAGATGGAGGATTAATTGGCCCAGTAAAATCTGAGGCCCACTTTTCAAAAGGTTCGATGAGTACTTGAACTTGTAATGGTATTTTATTTGAGGAAGTAGGTTTCCCTACCCTTTGGCAACTGTCACATCTCCTGACATATTCTTCAGCATCTTTGAAGATGGATGGCCAATAATATCCTAAAGAAAGGATTTTATAGGTTGTCCTCTTGTCAGCAAACTGTCCACCACATGGCTCATCATGACATGCCTTAAGAATCTCGAGCATTTCATTTTCCCTAACACACCTTATGATCATAAGATCTGGGCCTATTTTATAAAATTCGTCAGTGATCCATGAATATCTTGCACTTACCTAAATAATTTTTCTTTTCTCTCTAGGAAACAAATGTGAAGGTAACTTTCCTGTGACCAAATAGTTAGCAATATCTGCAAACCAAGGAGTTTGAGTAGTTACTGCAAAAAGATATTCATCAAGAAACTTATCTTCAACTGGAGAATCTTCTTTGATATTCTGAATCCTGGACAAGAAATCAGTGATTTTGTTTTGTTTTCCAAGTCTATCTAGCACATTAATGTTGAATTATTGTAAAAGTAAAAGCCATCTTGTAACTTTGCCATTAGTAATAGGTATATTCATTAAATATCTAATTACAGAGTGATATGTATGAACAAAGGTTTCATAGCCTGTTATATAGTGTCTAAACTTGTTAATTGCATGAACAACAACTAAAAATTCCTTTTCAGTCACAGTATAATTTAACTCAGTGGGAGTCAAATTCTTACTTGTATAGTAAATGGCATAAGGAATAAAATCGTTTTGTCCCAATATAGCTCCCAGAGCTGTATCTGAAGCATATATTGAAATATGGAAAGAGAGTTTCCAATTTGGACCTCTTCAAATGGGCGCTTCATAAATTTTTGTTTTTAAGGTTTCAAATGCCAACTGGCAATCAGAATTCCAATTGAATTCACAATCTTTGGTAAGCAATTTGAAGAGTAGGGATGCCATTTTAGTCAAATTTTCTATAAACCTTCTATAGTATCCTGTAAATCCTAAAAAACTTCTAACATCCTTTTGGCAATTTGGAATTTATAATTCATAAATGACTTCAACTTTAGATTTGTCAACTTTAATCCCATCCCCTGAAATGTGATGTCCTAAAACAATACCTTTTGTAAACATCATAAAAAAAATTCCATGGCTTAGTGAAAGGTTTGTTTCTTTACATATTTTAAGAACTTTTCCCAAATTTTCCAAAGCTTCTTCAAATTTATTCCCATAGATTGTAAAATCATCCATGTATACCTCTACACAATCATGTATTAGATAATAAAAAAATCCCTAGTACTGCTCTTTGGAATGTTGCAAGTGCATTACATAACCCAAAAGGAAGTACTCGGTAGACATATGTTCACCATGAACATGTAAATGTTGTTTTATCCTGATCTTCAGGTGCTACCTAAATTTGATTATAACCACTAAAACCATCCAAGAATGAGAAATACTTCTTAACCTGCTAATGTATCTAACACTTGATTATAAAGGCAAAGGAAAATGATATTTAAGGGTTTCTTTATTCAGTTCTCGATAATCAATGCACACCCTCCATTTACCATTCTTTTTAGGCACAATTACCAAAGGAGAAACCCATTGGCTATCTGAAATTGGGTAAATGAAATTTACATTCAGTAATTTTTGGAGCTCTTCTTTCACAATCTCTCTAAGATTTGGATTCATCCTTCTCTGAGGTTGTTTGATAGGTCTACAATTTTCCTCAATGTAGATGTGATGGATACAAGTTTTAAGATTAATGCCTTTCATGTCGGTGTATTCCCATGCAAATGTAGCAAAATGTTTTCTGTAATGTTTTGATTAGCTCTTCTTGTTGTGGTTTCTCCAAGTTTTTGTTTATGTTTAATGTCCTATATGGAAAAATTTCAATTGTAGAGCTACTGAACTCTTCCATAGAATAGAAAGACATCTGCCTAGATGAAAAATATTCAACATTAGATTTTTCTTGAAATTGCTCATGGTCATATTCTAAATATGATTCAAAATTTTCCAATGTATTTAAAATTTGACTATCTTCACTAATATCTGAAATAGGAAAGAGAGGATGAATATAATCTTCATTATCAATCCATTGTTTTTCATCTATTTTTGTGATTTCTTTTGGTGGAGGATATAGAGTAACTATTTTTGTTGAATTACCATCAGAAATATACATGTCACTAGATCTACAGCTAATAACACCATCAAATGTGGCCAGCCAAGGTCTTCCTTATATGAGTGGATGTCCTCCTAGATTCTTCTTGGGAGTTAAGATCATGAAATCAACAGGATATTCCCAAGAATCTAAGGATACTGAAATATCTTCTAACACTCCATCTAGTTTGATTACTGATCTATCTGCTAGTTGCAGTAAGGTAGGTGTGTAAAGAAGATTAGGAAGCTTGAGCTGCTCCATTGTTTGTTTTCTCATGATGTTTATTGTTGCCCCTATGTCAATCAATGTATTTGAAATTTCAACTCCATTGATACGTGTTTTCATAATTGGACTTCCTGGATCCACATATTTTTGTATGGGATTTTTTCGCATCATTATTTCTGCTATTTTTCCTACCAGGTGAATTCTTTTTGTTTCCTTTGTTTCTCTTCCTTGTTTCTTTATGCTCAACTCCTTTATTGTTTTGGCTAGATTTGGAATTTCTTTAATGGCTTGTAGCAAAGGGATTTTGATACAAACATTCTTCAATTCATCTAGAAAACCATAATTGGGCAACATAATTTGCTTTTCTATTCCTCTATCAAATTGTAATCTTTCAGGAAAAGGAGGTGTAGAAGTAGATGTTGGTTGCTCATTGATAAGAGTTGTGTTCACTGATTCTTTTTCTTTTTATATTTCAATTTTTTGGTTTTGGATAAATGTTCCCTCAAAACTTTTATTGACCTTTAGAGAATCTTCCTTAGAACTGTCTTGTTCTTGAATAACTATAGAAGGTCTTTCCTTTCCTAATATCCTACCAGATCTCAGTTGAACATCATTAAGATCTAGAGGAGTGATCATATAAGTTGGAAATTGTTGTCCTTCTACCATGTAAGCATTTTGAGGATTTTTATTGTTGGGGTTTGGTAATGGTTGGGTAGGTATCTGATTTGGTTTTTGCTGAAATGGCAGTAAGAGTTGAGGATTTTGGTTTTGTTGTGGAAATGGTAATGAAAGTTGAGGGTTCTGATTTTGAAGTTGTGGCTGTTGATTTTGTTGTTGAATGTATGGGGGAGGATAATTCTAATACGATGGAGGATATTGATAATATTGATAAAATCTCCCATAAGGATTTTATACTCCTTGTGCTCATAGTTGAGATTGAGATTGAGGTTGAGGCCAAGGTTGCTGCCAAGAATTCCAATTTGATGGGGGCTGAAGATACATTTGATTGTTAAATCCCTGATTTTGTGGCCCCTGCCAAGGTCTTATGGCAACAAAACAAAGAGGTTCTGCAGAATTTGGGACTGTTTCCTCTTGAAAGACAACCTTAAGACCTAGAATTGAAGGGAAACCCTTGGTATCATGGCTTTCTGAGCAAATCATACAAGTTTCTACAACTTTTGCATCCAAAGGAAATTCTCTTAGAGCATGTTTGTTTTTTGCATTTTGGACAAAAAATGGCTAAAGCATTAGCCTCGGTTTTCTGCTTGTTTTGTAATTTAAGGGTGTTTATTTGCTCACTAAGGCACCCTAACATGTTAGTTTTAACTTCATCAAGCATATTACCAATTTCTGCCCTACTTGCATACCTAGTTGTAGATTTGTTTACGCTAACATGAGAAGGATTTCTTGGACCTTTCCCAGTTTTAGATTTTCCCTCTTGAGATATGAACACATAATTCTCCTATATCATTTAATGGGAGTTGAGAGATATCTCCATTCCCCATCATGTTAAGGATATCTATCTAGTCATCTCTAATGGATTTTAATAAAAGAGATTTCAAGGTATCTTCATCTAAATTGTCCATTTTTTCCCTTTTCAAATTATAGTTCAATCTCTCAGTCAAATCCTCTAGGTTTTCATCATCTCTTTGCATCATTTTGAACACTTCATCTTTGTGATTGGTAGGCATGCAATAATCCAAATACCTAATCAAAAACATTTTTTTCATGTCATTCCGTGTTCTAATTGACTGAGTGACTAACTCCATGAACCATTTCAAAGAAACTCCTTTTAGTGTTGAAGGGAAGAACTTGTGTTTTTGAGAGTCTTCTAGATAGTCATAGGTTTGGCACAAGACTTCAAACTCAAATAAGAATGTTTCAGGATCCTCACCTTTTAACCCATGGAAGCTTGGGAGGACAGAAGGTGAGATATTTTTCATTGTAGCATTTGTTTCCTCATCCACTATAGGGAAACCAAAAGAATTATCTATTTCCCTATTTCCTCTTCCTCCTCCATTATTTCCTCTACCTCCTCCATTATTTCCTCTACCCCCTCCAAACAGACTGAATTCCTCGTCTTCTCCTTCTTCTACGATTATAGTTTCCTTAGAGTTAGTATAAGGTTCAACCTGCAAGGTTACTTTCTCCTCCTCTGGTTCTTCTATTACTGGGATATGGGGGAGAGGTTCTACTTCTTCTTCCTCACAAGGTATTCCTAATTCTTCAACTAAAATTTTCTCTCCTAGGGAGGTGAAAAAGTCTATTCCTGCTGTTGGAGATTCAAAAATTTTCTCCTCTAGGCCTGACTTGGTAGATGAAGTAGGAGATTATTTTGATTGAATTTTAGCCCCTGGAATTTTAGGAGTTCTATGACTGGGAGTATGAGTTTGGGATGGAGGTGTATCTTTCCTTGTTCTTGGTGGAGTAGGTGGTGTTGTAGGAATTGAACTTCTGTCTCTAGCTATAAATCTACTCCTAGAGTCTCTTTCTCTATGCGTATCATTTTTTTTAAATGTAAGAGATAAGGCTACTTAGTTACACTTCCCTAGCAATGGCGCCAAAATGTTTGGTCAATTTGGTGTCCTAGATTTATCTACATAAATTATCAATCTGGGTATTGTAAACTGATGAAGTGTAGTGCGTTGTTTGTGCTAGCTAGCCCTTCTTACTTCGTTGTTTTTATGTTTTATGTTGTTTTTGGGGTTTTTTGGTCTTTTAATTCCTGATGATTTACAATGTAAATTATCAAAACTAAATCTAACTTTCTTAAAGACTGCTCAAAATATAAAAATGAAAACAAAGTTAAGAACGAAATGAAAACATAGCTAAGAAAGATATTGAAACAAAGCTAAGAAAGAAATGAAAACAAAGTTTCTATTCTTATTTTGCCATTATTTCCAAATCATGAATTAAAACTAAAAGTGAAATTTGTAATTGATGTCTAACTAATTACAGAAAGAAAACTAAATGAAATACTTGGTTACTCTACCTCTCAATTTTGGGAGAAAGTCTCCTTGGGATGACATTTAAGTAATTATGTACTTCATCAATCTAAGAGAAGGAAAATACAAAGATGCAGAGCTAACTCATTGCATAGATGAAATGTTCAACCACTTAGTTAAGGATGAATTATCAACTTGAAGGGTTTCCCATAAACATTCATTAACACCATGAGTTAGTATTTTAAACCAAAATTGAAATGGCAAAGATAGTAGATGAGACTAATCAGTTTAATTGAGAATTTAAACTAGCAAAACAGTGAATGAAGTAAACTATCCAATAGTGTATCCTTATCATTCTTCAATCCTAATCTCATCCTGAAACAAAGTTAGTTTTTAATTGAGGAAACAAGATTACACTATTGGGTTCTATCTTCTAAACTACTGATAAGAACTAAAAAGAAATCAAGCTAATGGAAACTGCTCTAAATTATAAACATTGTTAGTAAGAAAATGATAGAAATTGCATTATAAACACTGTTAGTAAGAAAAATGATTATAAACATTGTTTTAGAAAGAAAATGATGAATTTACAGTTAACAAGAAGAACAAAAATAAATAAAATGAAACATTTTTCAGGGTAGGGGCCCTCTATAACTGATTAGGCTGCGCTTGCTCAATCAACTCCAAGAAAACTCCTTCAGATGTTCATAAAAACATGTGGTCTTCTCATATTAAAACAGGGACACCAAATGCCCAAAAATTACAAAGTCTAGAACCTCTATTTCACATGAAAACCATTACTAACTTCTTCATCCCTTACACAGGTATTTATAAGACAAAGCATATAATTGTTTGTGGAGAAAAGCATGCTACAACCAAACACCTAGAAGACAAATATGCGAAATTTCTTCCTTAGCTGTTGGAGAAATAAATCCAAGACATGGTGGTTGTTGGATTCATTTGTACAGATGGCTGTTGGAGTTCGTAGGTATAGGTAGTTTCTCTGGATAACACTTCCCATCACTGTGAAACACATTAATTAATGATGAAACAAAGTCTTGTTACCCTCGGTCTCTTTATGTTTGACTTATCCATTGACTGTAGTCTTATGCCATCTTCTTTGTCGACCTGGGCTAAATGAATAGGACAGGTTCCATGTCATGATAATTTCAAAGCTGCCCATGTGGCTACTTTCTCCTTCTAACACCTGTAACATGTTAGAGCATGGAGGTAGTTGCAGAACAACTAGTTAGCTGCAGAATAGGTTGCGTTTCGTAGATAATATACAAAAATTTATTCAAACAGCAAAACATAAAAAGAATAACATGTAAATCACTAAATGTCCTCCTAAAGACAGTATATACCAGTTATTAGTGATGAGAATTCATCTTTCTTATGGAAAAACAAAGAAAAGCAATGAGAAGAGTTGCTAGGGAAAGAGTAACTTTGAGGCTCAACATAAGCATGCAGCTCCACTCACCTTGAAGAATGTTATGCATGTACCTAGACTAACAAAGAACTTGGTATCCATTTCCATGCTTGAGGATAGATGTTATGATATGATCTTTTTAAAAGGAAAGGTGTTCCTTTGACACATAGACACGAGTCAAGTAAATAAGATACGGATTCGAGTTTAGAATCTCTATAAGATAGAGGTAGAGGATTGTGCTGCTTTGAGTTCAAAAGTGGAAAATATGTTGAGCTGAGACATCAGTGAGTTGTGGCATAGGTGATTGGTCCACTTGCATCATGGGGCTTTGAAGATATTGTAGCAAATCTCTACTGGTCTTCTCAATGGTATGCTTGATCAAGTTGATACATGCAAGGGTTGTAATTTATTAAAATACAACAAGTCTTCCTTTGGAGATAGAGATACTCAAGCAGAGTCTAATTTGGAGAGATTCCATTCAGATGTGTGTGGACCATTCTCGATAGCATCCACTACAAAACAAAGGTATTATGTTATATTTGTAGATGAATATTCTCATAAATGTTGGATATTTTTCATGCAAAGAAAGGATCAGACATTCACAAATTTTTGTGAATTCAAAGCATTGGTTGAGAAAGAGTCAGACGAGAAGATTAATGCTCTACAGAGTGATAACGGTGGAGAATATGTCTGCAATGAGTTTAATAACTTATTTGTAGTAGAAGGGATTAAACGAGAGTTAACGACACCTCATAACCCTCAACAAAATGGGGCTTCCAAGCGGAAGAATAAGAGAATAGTAGGGGAAGCAAGGGCGATGTTACATGATCAGGTCCTACCACTACACTTGTAGTCTGAGGCATGCAACACATTGGTTTATGTTCAAAACCATAGTCCATATTGGATACTTGAGAGTAAAACACCAGAGGAAGCTTATTCCAGTAAGAGGCCAAATTTTGGTCACTTTAGGATTTTTGGATCATCGGTTTATTGCCACGTGACCAAAGATGCATGGAAGAAGATTGAGCCAACAATAGAGTTGGGGATATTTTTGGGTTACACTGGTACTCCCCACAACTATCAGGTGTACATGCAAACCAATCAAATGATAGTGGTTCACAAGGATATCAAGTTTGATGAGGAGAAAGCCATGCGAGTATCCCTTGAGAGGGAGCTTGAGCTAGAGGTGGAGGAGGAAATTTTAGTTCCTAAGATTGAGGAACCTTAGATTGATGTGGAGTAGCCACATGTAGAGGTTCCAGGAGTGGAGACATCCACTCAAGCAAAGTCTTCCAGAGACGGAAGAAAGAACTCTAGAGAGGCTGACAAGTTGTTGGATGATGCACGGGAGAATGTGGTAGCACATTCTTCTTAGTGCAGACAAAGGAGGTAACTAAAGAGGTACACTAGATACATCACACTTATGGGTGCATCTGTTGCGATAGAGCCATCTTCCTTTCATGAAGTAGTGCAACAACCAGTTTGGGTTAGTGCGATGATGGAGGAGTATGACTTCATAGTTTGAAACAGTGTTTGGGATGTGGTATTGAGACCAGAGGATAAGTCAATTGTGAGCTCCCATTGGCTTTACAATGTAAAGCAAGCTACAAATGGTAGCGTTGAGAAGCATAAGGGCAGATTTGTGGCCCGTTGCTTTTCATATGTAGAGGGGATTGACTATGATGAGACTTTTTCTCTTGTTGAAAGGTAATTATCTATCATATCTATTTTAGCACTATCTGCAAAGATGGGTTGGAGTATCCATTAGATTGATGTGAAGATTGCCTTCCTCAATGACATGATTGAGAAAGAGGTGTACATAGAGCAAATTGAAGGTTTTGAAACCTTGGACCATGAGTCGCATGTGTGTCGACTCAAGAGAGCGTTGTATGGGCTGAAGCAAGCACCCAGTGCTTGGTACACAAGGATAGATAGCTACTTCACTAGGATGGGATTCATGAAGAGTAAAGAAGATGAAACCCTGTATCACATAGTGGTCGAAGGTAAGACTTTTATCATTGTACTTTATGTAGATGATCTCATACTGATAGGTGATGAGAAGCTCATCAAATATTGCAAGGAGGACCTTGCAAGAGAGATTGATATGAAGGACATGGGGCTCATGCATTACTTTCATGGCATGGAGGTATGACAGGGAGAAGGGGAGTTGTTTGCTTGTCAAGTGTATGCCAATGGGATACTCAGGAGATTCTGCATGGAGAGAAGTAAACCCATGGAGACTCCTTTAGCTAGTAACTAGAGGAAGGAGGATGCTACTTCAGGAGAAGTAGTGTAAGGTATTGTTTATAGGTAGCTTGTGGGTTCGCTAATGTATTTGGTGAACACACAACCAAATATGTGTTTTGAAGCTAACCAACTTAGTTAAGTGATGGTTAGGCCTACCAAGATGTATTGGAAGGCGACAAAGAATGTATTGAGATACCTCAGAAGAACTACTCAGTTTGGGTTATTGTACTGACAGACAGAGGGAGTGAAGCATCAAGGCTTCACCGATGTAGATTGGGCAGGGAGTCCATCTGACGGGAAGAGAACATCAAGAGGGATATTTAGTATTGGGTTAGCTGCAGTTTCATGGTACAATAGGAAACAGAGATCGTTGCACTTAGTTCGGTAGAGGAAAAGTACATGGGTGCAAGTCAAGTAGCATGTGAGGCTCTCTAGATGAGGAAGATCTTGGTTGGTTTGTTTGGTTAGTAGATGGATCCGACAGTGATTTATTATGATAATCAGAGTTGTATCAAATTCTCTGAAAATCTAGTTTTTCATGATCGGTCCAGGCATATAGATATTCGGTATCATCATCTCAGAGATTGTGTATTGAAGTAGATCATGTTCTTAGATTACATTCACATGGAGAAGCAAGATGTTGCCATCTTGAAAAAGGCATTTCCAAGATGTAAATTCAAGTTTTACAGAGAGAGGATCGGGGTAGTGGATAACCCCTTTCTTGTTGAGAGGGAGTGTTGAGAAATGGAAACAAGAAATTCCAATTTAATTTGTCCTTGAATTAAACTGTGAATTAAAATAGAGTTATTTTCTCATATCAATTTGAAAATAATTAATAAGTTTAATTAACTTAATTAATTTAGGAAATTCAAATTGGAATTCTTTTAGAAGACATATATATGTTCTCCCTAACTTATAGGAGTTAAGGATGAGTTATGAATGAATTGTAATTAGTTAACTCAATTTATTGAGTTAATTCCATCTAAATTAGTTCCAATCAATTTCGAGAACTAATAGTGAGTAAACAATCAGTTGGGACACTAGAGACCTAATTACTTCTACTCTAGTTAACTGAAGATTCCATCATCAGAAGCTCATGCATTTCAATTCTAAGAAAGAGCCAGTTGAGACTAGAGTGCAGGGACAGTGTACTATTTATTTTATATTTTTCTGAGTTTCGCTGATAGTGCATGCAATCAGGAACTGATCCTTAAGGGATTGCGCTATTTTTAGAGGTTTTATTTCCCTTTAAATACAAGCTATCCTTCAAAGGAATTACACATTGGAATAGAGACTTGGAGAGCTTTTGAATTGGCTAAACTTTGGTCTTGAGCTTATGAGTTGGAGATTAAAGTTGTTAAGTGTTGGGATTGTTCTAGAGAGAACAAGCATTGTAATTTAATCTTGATTTTCCGTATTAATTCAAAACAAATAGTAGTGTTTTGATTTGTGGCTTTCCCCGAATATTTATTGTGTTATGTGCCTTTTATTCTCTTCCTCTGTTGATTATTGTTTTCTTGATGTTTATGGGCTTCAGCTGTAAAGAGTAGAAGTAGATTCTTGTCTCTTGTTTTAGAAGATTACATGAGCTTGTGAATCTATAGGATTTTCTACATTATTTTACCAACCCATTGGTCTACATTATTCAGCAAGGAGATTCAATTCTTTTTTAGTATCAACAATTTTTTATTTTTCTGTGAATTTTAACTATAACTATGCAAATGCATTTTTCACAAGTGTCTTCTAAAGGCTCACTTGATTCATGGCCTATTTTGGCATCCCCATAAGGTACAATTGATGCAAAATCATCCTCAAATGGAAAATATGCTTTTATCCTAGGTGTTATTGATAACTTGTTGAAAAATCTACCTTGTTTGCATGAGGAATGTAAAACTACAGGCATGGGGGAGAAGAAAATCTTGCAAAACATGGTGGTAATTTCTTATTTGTTTAGACTATTTTTCCAATAAAAAATGCAAAAAATTGATCTAAAGATATCTTCCAACCCATGCATTGGATTGCTATGAAACTCAAATTTTGAAAACATTATAATTATACAAACAAACCCATAAATTTTCAAGCAAAAACAATTTATACTTTTTGAGAAATTAAGCATCAACACCTACAACCTTTTTTATTATATATCAATATATGTGCATTGGATGGCTCTGATTTTTCGTATGGAGAAGCATTAAAATAGTTTAAACTTGCTCATAAAATTTCATTGAAATTCAGTTTGCACTTTGGGAGAAATTACTTAACAAAGTTTGTTGTTACACCTACAAAATGTTTCTAATACACCGATAACCGTTTGCTAAAATTGCTATAGAAACTTATTTATTATATTTCAAGATATGGGAAATGGTTTGTTGATGGAATTATAAGGTGATGAACACACCCATTTAAAATTATATCAATCTGAAGTGTTGTTTTCATAAATGTCAATGTCCTTGAAATTGTTGCAACTCCATGTACATATTGCTACAACTCCATCAAAATTGTTGAAATATTATCTTTGAAGGTATAGGTTGGGAGAATTCAAGATAAAACTAATAAATTGATCCAAGAAACTTTGGCTTAAATATCATAGGTTAGATCTTTTAGTTTTGATAATGATTGGTTAATAGAGATATTAGTGTTATGAGAAATGACAGTTTGAGAAAAAGGGACAACTATCATTTAAAGAAGAAAAAAATTTGGGTACAATTATTGTAGAAAGGTAGCACATATGTATGCCTAGTAGATGCAACACATTTCCAACATGACATCAAAAATACCGCAAAAGAACCACCATTAGATATGGAAGGAAATGATTCTACATAAGAACATGTTGTGTGAATGAGAGAAGTAATCAAGGTGGAATCATTTATGAAAGGACAATGGTGTGGTGCATTTGAAAAAGTTAAACGAATATTCGTTGTTTAACTTACCATGTTTGCATGTGGAGATCCAAAAGGATAGGGGTGGCGCAGATGTTAGGCCACCAAATTGTCCCATTTTTTACCATTCTAAACACCCATTTTCTTCACTTTATTGCACTTACTTTCCCGTCTATTACCCCTATTGTTGTGTTTCTTTGTGAATGTGCAACATTAAGCTTGCGAATATTAAAGTATCTAATTATCATTATTTTCATTTTTTTTACGAATTAGAAAGGATTATCATTGGTTTTGTCGATGGTCGTTTTCATGTGTTGTTGTAGTGGTTCCTATGTAGTAACAACAATAGCCCCCATGGTTGGCATATTTACATAGCTCCAAAAAGAATTTCAAAACATGGATTTTTTCCTAGGAATGCTAACATAGATTTGTGTTACATAACTCATACCCAAGTGAAATATTTTAGGCTTCACCTCATGATCTACAACTTAGAAAACTCACACAGATAAAATCAACTAACTAAATTTAGACACAATTTTCTGGAAAATAAAGATGAATATGGAAAATTTGTGACATGGGTTTTTCTCAAAATATCTCATATTAAGTAACCCAAAAATAATTTCTCTAGAAATGTTTTGGATTAGAATGTATGTGCAGTTATTTCAGGAACATATTTCTTGTTATGGTCATTGACATATTACATCCCAAACAGAGAAATTAGTTGGCAACTAGAGTTTTTTTCAAACTAAGATCTTCAAAAAACAAATAGAATCAATATTTTGTAATTTGTCCTTAACCGTGACAACCTAGATTTGGGGGAATTGTTCCAATTTTCTCCCTTCTCTTTTCTTGTATAAATGTATGGACATAGAGCAAGTTGGAGACTAGAGATAGTAAGAAAATGAATAAATTCTCTTAGGAAGGGGAAGCACCATAATCCATGTAACAAGCTAAAGCTAATACAATATCTACAAGTCGTGGCTTATCTCTGAAATGTTGTTTTATGAGTTGTGAATCACCAACCCCCTATTGAGGAGGAAGTACCCTCCTCTTTAGCATGGGTTCTATGTCAATAGATGTATATAGTTGTTACACATTAATTTATTTGCATGTCATGTTAATTAATTTATTATTATATCACTGTAACATATTATTTCTAATATGTTGATGCTACTCTTGGTAATTTAGCTTGCAAAGTATTTAATACAGATTTATTGTGTGTCAGCATAGGAATCATGAATCGATCCTTCCTAACCATATGTTAATGTGAAATTTCTACTACAAATTTATAATTTGTTGTTGAAACATAATGTGTAGATTCAAAAATGCTCATGAAATTTACTAGATCACAAGTCTTGAAGATACTCTACTCATCTGCGGAAAGAAAATCATGATCGAGAACATAAATCATTAACATGCATCAAAATTTAACACACATACAAATAGATTTATCTAGAGGAAATAAACTGCTCAAAACCCCTTATCATATGTATTTCATTAATCAAAGGATAGAGAATAAATACAATGCTTTCTCAACCCTGAGCAACTCTTGTAATAGTATAATTTATTTCACTGCCTTAGAGACCGACTCAAGCCAGTACTTAGCCAATTTTTCAACCTTCCAAGCTCCTGTTTCCTTGCACTGTTTGATGAGGAATTAGCCCCTATTAATTAGGGAAATCACTCGTTGATAACTGCACAATTCCTTTAGGCCCTTCTTTGACTACATGGACCACTTGTACAACTTAGAAAATTCTACAAGTAATAGTACACTACCTTGAAATCCAATATCAATTGGGTAACTCAAATTATTTGCATGCATGATTTAATTTAGCCTGATTTATTAGTTTAATTGGATGATCACTTAGTGTGAAAAAATTTACACACCCTTCACTAAACCTTCATTAGTTCTACTAACAGTGAGAATTACTTACACTAACAATAACCGAAATTAACTGAAATATATTGCTACAAATTAGAAATCAATCATGTAGAATTGAACTCAAGTGTCTCCAAATCGAATTAACTAAGTTAACTTAGTGACAAGATATATGTCACTTTAGTTAACTACCTCCAACTATTCTGCTAAAATTAATATACGAATTTATCCTAATTTAATTAAGGAAAAATTAAATTAGGATTTTCTTGCTACATTTTCAACATTCCCTCTTAGCAAGAAAGGGATTATCAGATACCCCAATCTTACTTCTATGGAACTTGAATTTTCCTCTTAACAAAGCCTTTGTCAAAATATCTACATCATGTTCCTCTCTTAAAATGCACTGCAACAACAAAATCCACCTCAACACGCAATCTCGTAGATGGTGATACTAGATGTCGATATTCTTGGGTTGATCATGAAATACTAGATTCTCAGATAGTTTGATACAACTTTGATTGCCACATTGAATCACTATAGGATCCATCTTCTGACTAAATAACCCAACAAGAATCTTTCTCATCCAGATAGCCTCACACGCTACTTCACTTACATCCATGTATTCTTCTTCCACTAAGCTGAGTGCCACAAATATCTACTTCCTGATATATGAAGAAATTGTTGTTGACTCAACACTAAAAAATCCTCTTGAAGTTCTCTTCCTTTTTGGTGGGATCCTTGTCCAATATGAAATTGTGAAGCCTTGCATATTTACTCTCCTTGTCCTTCTATAGAAAAGACCAAATTGAGTAGTTTCTTCGAGGTATATCAAAACATGCTTTGTTACCTTCCAATATAGTTTAGTTGGATTAACCATGGCTTGATTAAGCTGGTTAAATGCATAACACATGTTTGGTTGTGTGTTCACCAAATACATGATTAGACCCACAAGCTACATGTAGATGGTAGCCTCCACTTCATTACCTGAAGTGGCATCCTCTTTCTTCTAGTTACCTGGTAGAGGAGTTTCCATGGGTTTGTTGCTCTCCATGCAAAACTTCTTCAGTATCTCATTGACATACTTTCCTTAAGAGACAAACAGTTCCCCATCTCCTTTCCATACTTCCAAGCTAAGGAAATAATGCATGAGTCTCATGTCCTTCATCTCAAAATCTCTTGCAAGGTCCTCCTTGCAAGATCTAATCAGCTACTCATCACCCATAAGGATCAAGTCATCAACATATAACATAACAGCCAATAATTACCTTCTACCACAATGTGATAAAGGTTTGCATCTGCTTCAGTTTTGGTGAAGGTCAAATCAGTGAGATAGCTATTGATCATGGTATACCAAGCACTATTAAAAATATGAAACTGCGGTCAAATTACACTTTGGATAACTCAATTGATTGAGATAATAATTTTATTGAATTCCTCTTGTTGAGAGGACCAAAATCTACCTAAATATCACACAAACCAGATAAGGGAAAATGTACTTTTGAAGAAAATCCCACATGTGCATATTTGATAAGGTTGAACCTAAAGAAAAGTGGACCACCTTGGAAGGCTATAAGTACAAATGACCTCCACATCCTTTAGACTCTACTATAAGATGCTATTCTATCTTGGTTTTAGACTCACATAGGTTTGAGGCTCGCCCGTGGAGGAACATGTTCGCTCTAAGGTGAAATTGCAGGGTTCAAAGCTCACATCCCTGATTTAGGATTTTGGTCCTCAGTCCCAGGCACAACACAAGAAGAAGTTGACCATGGTCACTCACACAAAATATTATCAGTGTGACTGGATCCTTCCAGTAGCACAACAACTCTCCATCCATTTGAATGGGAATTACGGTTTCCGTTGTCCATATTTGACCTCAGTTTCTTGTAGTCCATGCTTGATGGAGTGACTAGGAAGCTATAGTCGCTCACATAACACCTCCTCCATGCAACCGAGACTTAAAAGATTAAATATTAGTATTCCAAATATTTTTCTCTATGACCATATTGTTCAGGAGTTGACCACAGACTGTGACAATTTATTACAGGTTTCTGAATCAGGGTTTGAGTATAAGCATTGTTGGGTTCATTCCATGGATGTTGTAGTTATTTTGTTGAATAGTTGCATAGATTGAGATATTGATCATTGTACTCTCTTTTTCTAAATAATTTTATGATTATCTAATAAGAATAATAATTTGAGAGGGTATTCCCCATAGTGTGTTTTTCCCTGGTCTCTGATCAATCCCAGTGTCTCTATGTGTGAATGATTTTGATGATGATGATATTGTTCTTTCTATATAGTTGCATATGGTTGAATAATGATGTAAGTTAGAATAATGTTATGATGTTATGGGTTAAACTTAATTTCTTAATGAATAAATTAAATTCTCAAAGAAAAGAACAATATAGAGCTATGAAAAATTAATAAGCACAGGGTGCTTGCTTGAGTCCATACAACACTCGCTTGAGTTTTCACGCATGCGACTCTTTCTAAAAGGTCTCAAACCCATCTTGATGCTCAATATACACCTCATCCTCAATAACTCCATTAATAAATGTTGCCTTCATATCCATCTAGTGGAGCTTTCACCCCATCTCCACTAACAGTGCTAGAATTGACCTGATGGTTGAGTACCTTGCTACTAGAGAAAAGGTCTCCTCATAGTCAATTACCTCCACCTAAGAGAAACTCTTGGACACACCTATGGAGTTTTTTTTATCTATATTCCTCCCTTCTACGACACTCTTTACCCTATAAATCCATCTCAAACCATCCACTAATTTGTCTACTAGTCTTGGGACCACTTCCAAAACATTGTTTTTGATAATGGAATCATATTCCTGTACCATAACATCAACCCACACTCATTGTTTCACTATTTCATCAAATGAATATGGTTCTATCTCAACTAGCTCACTCATCATAGCCATGCACCCAGTTTACTGATTAGGTGACCTCCTCTACCTGCGATGTGATGTGGGTGCTCCCACATTCACTCTAGCATCCAAAAATAATCTATTAGCTTCCCTGGTCTACCTCCTCCCTTCTATGGATGTCCTTGCTTGAGTGGATGTCTCGATTCTCTCCTCCTCTACTTGTGGCTACTCCCCAACTTCCTGAGGTTCTTCCTTTGGAGCTAAACACTGCTAATCAAGATGCAACTAAAGCTACCTCTCAAGAGAACACACATTACCTTCTCCTCATCAAACTTCACATCTTGTCTTAACACTGTCATCCTTAGGGACGAAAAGTACACCCGATAGTTGTGAGGTTTATCTGTGTACCCCAAAAATATGCCCAACTCTATTGTCAACTCTAGCTTTTTCCTTTCTTCCTTAGAAACATGGTAGTAAACTAATGATCCAAATATCATGAAGTATGACACATCTAGATTCTTCCCTGGAAAGTCTTCCTTTGATGTAATCATGCCAAGAATCTTGTGAGGAATCATGTTCTGCAAATAGACCATTGTGTTGCCTACTTCATCCAACAAGTGTAGAGGTAGGCTTTTGTCATGCAACATCACCTATGTTTCTCCCACAATACTTCTGTTTTTCCTCTCAACAACCCCATTATGTTGTGGGTTATGAGGTGCTATCAACTCCCCGTGAATGCCTTCCTTTGAACATAAATTTTTAAAATCATTCAAAACTTATGTACTCACCACTATTATTTCTCCTTAGAGCTTTCACTTTCATGCGAATCTCTTTCTCAACAAGTTCTTTAAACTCAACAAATTTGGAGAATGTCTAGTCTTTCTTCTGCACGAAGTAGATCTAGCACTTCCATGAGAAATCATATACAAATATAACATAATACATGTGCTCGGTAAGTGAGGCTATCAAGAAAGGTCCACATACATGAGACTGGATCCTTTCAAGGATTGCATGAGCCATGTTATCCCGATCATTGAAGGTGGTTTTTGTGTACTTCCCCAATGTGCATGCTTTACATGTATCTCACTGCTCCAGTGCTCCATTGTGGAGGCTTGTAGAAGTCTACAACATGATATTCAAAGTGTCATGATGCAAATGGCCAAGTATTCTATGCCATAATTCAATGACATCTTGGCTATGCACCTTCTCTTATTTTCTTCTCAATGTTGCACAGTCTTCCACATCTAATTTGTAGAGGTTCTTCACTCGAACCCCAATATTCTTCACTTGTCTCTTGGTGTTGTGTCTCAAGAAATCCTTACTTTTGTTGAATATCACAGAGTAGATATGGTCTTCCAACACCGCAATGGAAACCAGATTCTTCTTCAGACCTGGTACATACATCACATCCTTGAACTTGAAAGGGGAGCCAAACTCCCTCTAAAAGGTGACTATACTGATACCATTCATGTTATACCTTCCATCATATCCCATATTGATGTGCATCTGGAGATCCTTCTCCTCCAAGTCACTAAAAAACTATTTTTTTTCTCATCATGTGGAATGAGGCACCGTTGTTGAGATACCACACACTACCCATCACTGTGCTTACCTACATGAACTGAAGGAAAAATCAAGTTTAAAAAATGAAGCCAAGGCTTCACCCGTTGCTCCTCCTATGATATTCTTTCTTTCCTTGTGTGGACATTTCGTGGCATAGTGTCCTAGTTCATGATAGCGAAAGCATTGGATTTTTGACAAGTATTTATTCTTCCCCCTTGACTTGAATTGCCTTTGGATTCAAATTTATTCAATTTACCTTTCTTTTCCTTTCCAACCAAGGCACAATTTTCCTCATCGTCACCCTTATATGAGGTCTTGTCTCTAGTGCTCCACCTTATCTCCTCTTACACCAAATCGAACCACAATTGTTACCAATTTGGTTGTTTCTCCCTCCCATTTACTGAATCCTAGTAGTTGTGCCAGCTCTTGGCAAGTCCTAGAAGTGTTAGGCTTACAAAATCATCCTTTACTATAGTAAAACCAACTTGACAAAGTTCATCAAGAGATTGTGCGAACTTTCTCAAGTACTGTGGTATTGTGTTTCACTTCTACATCTTGACATTTCGATGCTTTTCCTTGAGTGGAAACTTCCTGTGGTAACTATTGCTCTAGAAAAAATATCTCAAGGCCTGCCACATAGCATATAGAGTCTCTTTCTTATGGAGAGTCCAGACAATATGGTCTCCAACTCCCTCCAATATGATCCTCCTCACCTTTGATACACACTTATTCCATTCTGCTAGATCTTGAGAATTAGATGTTGGAGGCTTCAGGATATCACTATCTATGAATTCCTTAAGACCATTATCTTCCAAAACTACCTCCATCCTATCCTTCCAAGCAGCATAATTTGAGCTAACCTTAAGTTCATACTTGAGTTGCAGTCAATAGAAAACCATCCTGATAGCTCTGAAGAATTGATCAAATTTGACCCACCTGCAAAGACAAATTTAAAATCTCTTCGCTACTATGATTCCTACTCTTATACCATGTAGAAATTTATTGTGTACATTCGAAATTGCTCATGAAATTTGCTAGATCACAAGACTTGAAGCTACTCTACTCATCTACAGAAAGAAAATCATGATTGAGAACATCAAGCATTAAAATTCATCAAGATTCAACACACATACACAAAGATTTATCTTGGGGGAAGAACTTCTCAAAGCCCCTTACTATAAGTATTGCATCAATCAAATAATAGAGAAGAAATACAATGCTTGCTCAAGCCTGAGCAACCCCTGCACTAGTATAATCTATCTCATTACCTCATACACTAACTCAAGCCAATACTTAGCCAATTTATCAACATAAAAGATCCTATTTCCTTACACTATTTGATGAGGAATCAACCCCCTATTAATTAGGGAAATTACTCATTAAGAATTGCGCAATTAATTTAGGCTCTTCTTTGACTGCATGCACTTCTTGTACAACTTGGAAAATTCTACAACTAATAGTACACTGCACTTGAACTCCAATATCAACTGGGCAACTCGATTTATTTGCATGAATGAATTAATTTAGTTTGATTAGTCAAATTTAACTAGATGATTACTCAGTGTGAAAAAAGTTACACACCCTTGACTAAACCTCCACTAGTTCTACTAACAATGAGAACTAGTTACACAAACAGTAACTCAATTAACTTAAATATATTGTTACAAATTAGAAATCAATCATGTAGAACTAAACTCAGGTGTCTCCAACTCGAATCAATTTAGTTAACTGAGTTACAAGAGCTTTGTCACCTCAATTAACTACCTCGAATTATTCTACTGAAATTAAAAATAACATTTCTAATTTAATTAATGAAAAATTAAATAAGGATTTTCTTGTTCCATTTTCTACAGAATGTTAGCTGGTTTATGTTACATAATTAATGAATGAGTTTATTTCATTTTTATTTATGGTTGTGTGGTTGTAATCAATTGTTTTTGTGAGGATTGATTTTAAGGAGTGATATTTAATTTATGCAAGTGTGATTTCATTTCCAGCGTTGTGTGTAGTGAGTTATTTTTATGCAAGTGAGGGTTTGACAATGTGATTTATTTTCATTCTTGCAAGTGTGAAGAATGATAGCTTTGTTCTTGTAGGAGAAAGCTTAGCATTAGGAATTAGACAATGCGAGTGAACTATTTAGGCCTACATATATTTTTCCTAACAACCTTGAAATAAAATACCTACCTAGATTGATAATATATGTTTCAGTGAACTGATTTTTTTTATTAAGACAATTCATTTTCCCAAAAAAAACATTGGTGAAAAAGTACAGTTATCTTGAATATTTTTCCCACTATTTATGCATGAGGCAATATTTTTTTTTGTTATATTCATATGACCTGGAGAAAACATGTCAAAGCTTAAATCAAATGCCAATAATGCTTCTTTGACCAAATCATGTAATATAATATATATTCAATACAACATTGACAATGAAATATATACATAAACAATGCAATACACACACACTTACACATTTAACATTTTTTTATTTGAATGTTTTTTCTTTGTATTTGTTCCTATAATAAACAAATGAAATGTTATGATTGCTAAAGCATTATAATCTAAAAAGTAACAATTGAAACGATAAGACAAGTTATAAGTACATGATATGATATCATATTCATAATTGTAATATTTCACCTCATCACTAAATTTGTCCTCATCTGTCACTACAATAAACATATAAAATGTTTTGAATTTGTAAAAATGAATAAAAATCATTAAATAACAAGGAAATCTAGTTGAAAATTTATAAGACCTAATATTATACCTATTTGTTTTGCTTTTAGTTGGCCACTGCCATTGTTCTCATGGTTGCTATAATAAACATAAGAAGTGTTATAAATTGTGAAAATGAATGCAATTCATAGCTAAATAGGAAAATTATAAATCATGTTAAATTATCAATGTTTTGATATTGAATATAGTTTTGTAGGACATTATACTTATCATTGTAGTTATTCCAGTTATTTTTAACTATATTAATCATATGGAATACCATCAAACATGGCAATGAAAATAATAATTACACACACACACACACACACACACACACACACACACACACACACAGAGTTACAATAATGAATGCTCATTTACATATCCATAATTTCATGGCCATTGTCTTGATCCTTTCTATTTCCCCACCTTCAAATTTCTCTATTTCAGAATCATCATCATTAATAGTAAAAATTTTGACCATTAGTAATTCTAAGAAATAAAACAATCAAAGAATTATTCATGGAGCAACAAAGGAAGTGGAATACCTATATTTTTTAGGAAGTTAATTGTTGTTGGGTTTGATGGTTGGAAAGATATGTAACTATTCAACAACTTTGTCATTTGTGACTCTATTTGGAAAATGCATGAAATTATTCTTCCATATGTACAAGAATACTTGATTAAATTTGTCCTCGCATAAAGAGAAATAATCACATTTTCACTGCTACATTATAGGTTCTTCTCCAATGATTGTACCCAAAAATCATAATCTCTGTCATTTTCATCAGTTGTGTCTTTAGTAGTGCGAGAGTATTTTGAACCCTCAAAAATTTTCAAATGCGAAGTAAGTATATATATATATATATAATATATATATAATATATATATATATATATATATTATATATATTATATATATATATATAGTGGGTCTCATATTCATAAATGTCATTAGTCATTTTATAGTTGAACTTGGAGTTCTTTATGGCAATTTCCAAAGCCTTGTATACTTCATGACAAGACCAAAATTCCACTAAGATAACCATAATAAAGTCACTCAACTCATATTTTTCAATAAAATATTGAAAAAACCTCAGCATAATATCCCTTATTGAATGGTTCTTCTTTCAAATCCAACATATCCAAGAAAATAAGGTCACTATATAAATTTGGTTCCAACTGATAAGGACAAGAATTCAAAATTGTTGTCAAAATATTAGGCCCTCCAGAATGACGATGTTAAGTCTCATGGATGCTTTGTGATAATGAGGATGTATTTGTTGATGATTTTATGACATATTGCTATTATGATGCTATTGATTTATTTTTTTGTTGATGCACATGTGGAGCATGGTGGTGGTTGCTACTAGTTTTCATGATCTAGTGCAGGATATTCATTGTTGGGATGGTGATGGCCAAGGCATTGAGTAGCCATACACTAGCACATGATGTTGCTAGTTCTTCTATTGTCTCTCCTACTCATTCAAAGAATATATCATTTCTCATTGGGGCCTTGTACTTGATGCATATGCCATGGATTGTATTATCATTGATGCTGCCTTATGGAGCATATTTTGTTGCTCATTGTTTCCATGTACTCATGTTATATCATTATTTTGGGGATGCATATAGGAGAGCACCTTTGTGTGCGATTGTAAAAGCCACATATTATCATTGTTTCATCTTTTGGGTGCTTTTCCTATGGAGAGACCCATGGTGTCTGGTATGTCTTGTCATTAGCTATGTATGGGTTAATGGAAGTCCAAGTCATTTATTATTTTGTATATCTTTGATGTAGTCCCACTATATTGGGTGCATGATGTAAAATTGGTTCCATATAAGTCTTGGTTGATGATAGGTGTAGAGGAGTCATTTTTCAATTATATGTACTTGTCATAGTCTTATATTTGATCCATGAACCATTGTATGTGTTGTAATTCATTTTCTATCATTGCTCAAAGTTAATTAGAGTCATGGTTCATGAGGATTCATCTCTTTCACTTAGAAATGAGGCTTATTGTTGCAGGCATATGTGTTTCTACAACAACAAAAGAGTGTGTGATTGCAACTCTATTACATGCTTAGGGGGAGCATGTTCAGTTTTATAGATGGCATGGCATGTTGGAAGTTGACTTCCTTGGTGTGCATTGACATGGTGTTAAGTATGACAGGGGGATAAGTTCTCTCATCTGATGCATTATTGGCATTATCTTCGGTGTTGGTATGGACCTTTTCCATTGATTTCAAAGGGGGAGAGAGTTTGGATGGATAGATATCATATTCAGAGTTGTAGCTTCAACTTTGGAGAGTGTATGGAGATCAACCTCAAATTTTGGATTGAGATTGACATCAAGGCCAAAGGGGAGCTTGTTGGAATTGTAATGTTGACATTGATGTCAATAGGGTCATGGCAATTCTTGTTATATGTCTTATGATGTTAGTATTCCTCTTGATGTGTGATGAGTTTCTGGCTTGATGGTCTTGTTGGTTAGCATTGATGTCAACTTCATTGTGGCATGAATTAGTGAAAGCTAAGTAGAGATGGCTACAACGAATGATATGGTGGCTTGTCATAGATTGATGATGTTGCTATAAAGTTGAAGATGTTATTGTTGCAAGAGGTTGGATTTTTGCTATAGGTGTTGCATATGGTTTTATCTGTGTTGGAAGAATTGGGTAATTTGCTGCAAGAGTTGGAGGTGCCTCTACCGGTGTTGGACGATTTATTTCTACTGCTACAGGTGTTGAAGATGCTATTATAGGTATTGGAGGTGTTTGGATATGTTCTCATCACTACTTGAGGAGATGGAGGTGTTGGTCATAATGAGGAGTTTGGCATACTAGGGATTGCATGTCACTGACTTGTTGCAAATGTTTTTGGCCTATGTCATCAATTACAAACTTCTCACTATGGCTTGGAGGTGTGTTGAAGAGTTGATGAAGGTTTCAAAGAAGTTTGGGTAGAATCCAAGCTGAGGAAAGATGGTTTTCTTGCATCCACTGTCCCAGTCGCATAGATGATTGGTCATTAGAGTGACTAGAAGATTCCAGATGTAGGGAGGTAGGCCTATACAAGCGACTAAAGAGTTCCAATCGAGTTTAGTAAGTATTGTTTTTGCAACCAAGATTTTTCACAGAAATTTCTTCATATTCCTTACACAACTCAACTAATTTTTGTACTATGGAGATTTTCTTGATCATAACTTCTTATTATATGATCAGAAAAGGTAGTGGGTCCTCAAGAAGCTAATCAAAGTTGAAAATATCAAAATTCAAGTGGAGTTAGTGGCTTGATCAAGTCAATGAGATAAATATGGATCAAATCAAGCATATGAACAGAGTTTGTGGAGCTCATTAATTATTGGTAATTATTGAGTTAATCACCTCAATTCATCTATATATTGGAGTAAGCTCAATGATAGTATGGTTGATTCTCTTGGTGTGTTGAGTGAGTGTGAGTTTTGAGGATTGTGTGCAAGATATGAGAGTTGTATGACATAGGTTTTCTAAAGCATTTTGTAGGTGTTAAAACATATAGTAGAGTATGTTTCAACCAACATTTTATAGTGATCGAGGAGTTGAAATAGTGTTTGATTGAAAGTGATTTTGGAGATTGTTTTCTCCTAGTATATTCTCTATTTTATATTTTGAGGGAAGCATTTAGTTGAGAAGAATTTTACTTTTTTGAAGAGGGGTTTTAGTTGATGCATTGATCAAATTATTTTATGTTTTGTGTGGAGAGATTTCATTTCAGTTTGTGGTGTGGATTTAGTTTTTTATTATGTGCCTCGATGATATGTTGTTGTAGTGCTCATGTTGAGAAGTTCTTAATTCCAGTATGAAAATGTATGAAATGGGAACCACATAGTGGAGTGGAGTTGGGTGACTCCAGTGAACTCAATATAATTGAGTAGGTTTCTTAATCCAATGATAGTTGAATAGTTTGAAAGAAACTAGGCGAGGCATCACATAGGAGTTTGTAGAGTTGTTTGGTAGTTTACGAGTAACTAGTTGAGGGTTGTTGATCATGGTGTCTTTTAGCGGATGGTAGCCATAGATCTGCATGAGGAAGAGTCTTCATTTGATAGTTACTAGCAAGATATATATGTAACTAATTTTATTAACATAACATAATATTTTAGAACCGCCACAACTATTGGTGGTTTTTTTCCCTAGAGAGGGTTTTCCACCAAAAAATCTGTGTCCATTTTGTTGGTTACTTTCATTGTTTCATTTTTATATTTGATGCTCTAATGTATGCTTTTGTGTTTCAATTTATGCATGATTAAAGAATAATCATTTGGAGAAAATTTTATAAGTGCCTTCACTATAGATTCACCCCACCCTCCCCACCCTTAGTAGTGATCTAGTTTCCAACAATTTGTATCAAAGAAAGGCTCTTAGTTGCAACTTGATCACTGGAGAGTGGATCTTGGGGTTTTTGGCAGACTTTTGAAATTTTTTCGAAATGGATTAGCAAGGAATTCCAATGCTTCATGAAGGTAAATTCCCAACTTGGAAGATGAAATTGGAGTCACATTTTCTATCTCTTGATGAAAATATTTTGCTATTAGTAGAGTATGGAGTTAAAGATTGTTTTAATGATAAAGATAAAGAAATCATTTTACATGAAATTTCAAGATCTAATAAGCTATATGTCAAGTAATATGAAAATGCAAAAGAGATTTTGGACACACTGCAAAATCTATATCTTGGAGGAAAATTTCAAATTTCAGAAAAGGGAAAAATGAAAAAGAATTCAACGCATATTGCAGTGATAAATCAAGCCTCCTCTCAAGAAGAAGATGAAAGTACAAATTGTTCACAAGATGGAGATGAAATCCTTTGTGATATCAGTGATAGATTGAGCATCAATCAAGAGGATCAACAAGAAAAGATAAATAATAAATATGAAGAGCAATCAAGGATAATGGTTCTCGAAGCAGAATTTAAAAGATTCACAACAAAAAATAAAGATCAATGAATTATTTGACAAATGTTTGATGAAAAGGAATGTGCATTAAAATAAGAAATTTCAGGTTTGAAAACATATTTGGAAGAAGGAAGAAAAATAAAAAATGGAATGAGGAAGCAGTATAAGGAATTGGAGGATGAGTGCCAAAACTTTAAAGCTAAAGCAAAATATGCAAGAGAAGAATTACAAAGGATTAGATCTAATGCTTAACCAACAAGGAGAAAATTTGAAAATGTTGAAGAAGCCAGTAGTAGCATGAAAAGGAGAATCATCAACAAAAACACTAGCCATGCAAAAATCAGAAGAATAAGATATGGAGATTGAAGAAAAATAATACAATTCACAAATATTACAAATATGGAATTCATGGACATATATCAATAATTTGCAACAATGGAGAGATTAAGCCTTCTCACCAAAAGGACCCTATTCATTTTATTATTCCTCTATTCCTTTGTCACATAAGATGTTTTGTGTGTGAAAATATTGGCCATAAGACTAAGGATTTCAAGCTTCCCATGTGTTACAAGAGATTCAATCAAAAAGAGGAAACTACGTAAGGCCAATTGCACAAGAAGAAGAAGGATCAATAGTTGAAAGTTTAGAGGAGAAAAGAGTAGCAAGGAACACCCACAAAAAACTAAGGCCTGCATGGTCTTAGGGGGATCATATGATTGCATCATGAGTTGCATGTACACTTTTAGATGTGCAACCATATCTTTAAGAGTGAATGAAGACACATATACATTTTTATAGATGTGTGTGATTAGGGGTAGTTCATGAGGTTTGGAGTGCATTTTCATTTACGATCTATTTATATTTTAGTTTGATCAACCATGTAAATGAATATATTTCACCCTTGTATTCTTGTGTGCCTAATTATGATGTGTTGAGGGGATCATACATTAAAGGGGGGAATTTCTACTTCTATAATGTACCTGCAAATTGTTTTACCATTGTGGAGCGCATTGTGCATATATTTGAAATTGATTGAATGCGGGATGATTTTTATTATTATTGCCACACTTTATTAGTTTGATGAGATAGTATGGTTGCATGGAAAAATTGGCATGCTACTAGTGTCTCATTGCTAGACCATAGTTATGACATGATTTATTATAATTTTTGTTTCCATGGAGATCAAATGATGTGTTAGAGTTGGATCATCTAGAGTATACACCTTATTTCTTATGTTTTCATTTTTATATGAGTCATGCATGCTGTTGATATGTATTAGATAGCTAAGTCATGTGTTACTATTCCATGGAGAGAGAATATGATGTTGATTATGATGTGTTGGATATTCATATGTTCAGATCATGACGCTTTATATTGCTGCTCATATAAAGAGAGAGAGGGTATTGATGGAAAGAGGTAAAGACGATGATAAGTATATATTTTTTATGGTGCTCTATTGTTAAATCTTATATTGCTATTGTTGATGCATAGTTCCTTGTTGATGCTTCTTTGATACAATGCATATTGATTCATATGATTCTAGTGATGTTGTTTTTGCTTGTTCATTTGCTTCACAGAGCTTATGTTCATGCTACTATATTGATGACTCTCATGAATGCTTTGTGATGATGAGGGTGGATTTGCTGCTGCTTCTATGACATATTGATATGATGATTTTATCAGTTGATTTTTTTGTTGATGCACATGTGGAGCATGGTGGTGGTTGTTAGTGGTTTACATGATCTTGTTGCAGGATCTTCATTGTTGAGATGGTGATGGCCAAGGTTTTGAGTGGCTATACACTAGCACATGATGTTTCTAGTTTTTCTTTTGTCACTGCTACACGTTGAGAGAATGCTAAATTGCTCATTGGGGCCCTGTACTTGATGCATATGCCATGGATTGTATTATCGTTTTTGCTACTATATGGAGCATATTTTGTTACTCATTGTTGCCATGTACTTATGTTATATCATTATTTTTGGGATGGATAGAGGAGAGCACCTTTTTATGCAAATATAAAGGCCATGTATTAGCATTGTTTCATATTTTGTGTGCTTTTCTTATGGAGAGACTCGTGGTTTCGAGTATGTCTTGTCATTAGCTATGTATGGGTCAATGGAAGTCCAATTCATGTATTATTTTGTATCTTTGATTTATCCCCACTACATTGGGTGCCTGGTGTAAAGTTGGGTCCATAGATGTCTTTGTTCATTATAGGTGTAGAGGAGTCATTAGTAAATTCTATGTACTTGTCATAGCCTAGTATTTTCTACATGAAGCATTGTATGTATCGTACTTCATTATTTAACATTGCTAAAATTCAATTAGAGTCATGGTTCATAAGGTGTAGGCTCTTGCACCTAGCAAGGAGTCTTATTGTAGCAGGTAGATGTGTTTCTACAACAACAAAAGATTATGTGATTGTAGCTCCATTACATGCTAAGGGGGAGCATGTCCAGTTTTAGAGATGGCATAACGTGTTGCAGCTAACTTCCTTGGTGTGCATTAACATGTTGTTGAGTATGATAGGGGGAGCAATTTTGCCATCCGAATCATTATTTCCATTTTGTTCAGTGTTGGTATGGAGCTTCTCCATTGATGTCAAAGGGGGAGATAATTTGGATGGATAGAGATCATCTTTAGAGTTACAGCTTCAGTTTTGGAGAGTGTACAAAGAACAACCACAGATGTTTGATTGAGGTTGATGTCAATGCCAAAAGGGGGAGCTTGTTGGCTTTGATGTTAATAAGGTCATAGTGCTTGTTGTTATATGCCTTATGGTTTCATTAGTCCTATTGATGTGTGATGACTTTTTGGCTTGATAGTCTTGTTGGTTGCAATTGATAGAGATAGTTGCAAGGCATGGTGTGGTTGCTTGTCAAAGGTTGATGATGTTGCTACAATGTTGAAGATTCTACTGCTGCAGGAGGTTGGATTGTTTCTATAGGTATTGCATATTCTTCTATATGTGTTGGACGCATTAGATATGTTTCTACAGGAGTTGGAGGTTCCTATACTAGTGTTGGAGGTAGTTGGATGATTTAATGTTGTTGATGTAGGTGTTGGAGATACTGCTACATGTGTCAGATGTGTTTGGACAAGTTGTCATTGTTGCTTGAGGAGTTGGAGGTGTTGGTCATGATCAGGAGTTTGGCAGACTAGGGATTGTACGCGACTTACTTGTTGCAAAGTTTTTGGCCTATGGCATCAATTCCTATAACAAGATTGGTGAACAATCCATGTAATATAAGTTAATAAAGGAAAAATAATAATCATGGTTGATGGGACACTTATTTCAAGCTGAATGTTTGGCAAAATCATAGTGATCAAGATCACTAGTGATTGATTAATGGCTAAGGAAATTGGCAAAGGAATGGAAATGGCTTTGGAGAGGAAAAATGGAATTTTGGCACATTTATTTATGAAAATAAAGGAAATTAGGAGAAAATGGAGGTGAAAGGTCACATGTTGCATGCGAGGAGGAAAATGAAGGAAAATAATTGAAAATGAAGAAAATAGAGGCCTCATTAATAAAATGGCTTCTAAGGATCAATTCACAGACTTTTTTTAGTTCAATTTTGGATCTCTCTCTCTCTCTATTCTCTCTCTCTCATACTCTTGGAAACTTAGAGTTTTCTTGGAGCACTCTTCGAGAGTGTGGCATACTTGGAGTTTTGGAGCAAGAAGGCAAATGAAGAGTACGAAATCAAAAGTGGACATCGAGGTCAACAACTACATCACATTTTTCTTGCATATACTGAGTTGTGTGTATGTTTTCCTCACTAGCTTTGGAATGCATGCCATATGCATGTGGTTTATTGGTCATGATCTGCCACGCACATGGAGGATTGCCTAGATTGACAGCGGATTTTCCTAGCCTTTCCATTTCCTAGATATCCATGGTGTTGTGGGTTTACTTCTTTGTTTTCTGGTTGTCTCTCGTGTTTCCTTTAGCTTGGGTTGAGTTACCAGTTCCTAGAGCCTTGGTTGTACAAATTCTCTGGAGCCCTATAACAACTTGGGTTGAGTTACTATTTTTGGAGCACTGGTTGGAAAAATGCTCTTGAGCCCTCGGTGGGTTGAGTTACTAGTATTGGAGCCTCGGTTGGAAAAACTCTATGGAGCCCGACAAAAGTTGTGGGTTGAGTTATGATTCCTAAATCATTGGTTGGAACAAATGCTTTGGATCCTTGAAAGGATTGGGCAGAGATAAATCTCGTGATGGTTTTGTGATGTCTGATCGTGAGGTGTAATCATTGTTTGATGGGTTGAGGTGGTTTGTCCTCTTGATGCCCTAGATGGTTTTGATTGATGTTTTTTATGACATCCCACATTGATGCTTGGAATATGGCATGGGGGTGACTAGATGAAGAGAGATTTGGCTTAGAAATGTCTATGGTCAAGTGGCTTGTGTAAGTCCCACAACTAGCTAGCCTTTGCATCATTATCATGAGGTTATTTCTCCTTGTTATTTCATGAGTATTATACTGGTTGATATGTGTTTTATATGGCTATTGTTTCCTTGGTATTTTTGTTGTTATTATGTTGGTTATGCACATGTATTATGGCAGTGGCTATGTATGGCTCTCATCATGGTTTACTTGTAAATGAATGAACAATGTATCTATGGCCTAATGGATGAAACTACAACTATTTTGTTTAGGCATCAATCCTTCTTAGTAATTCTTAGGTGAGTATGAGACCCCTATGCTCAGCTCTCTTGCTTAAACCTATAGATCACTATATTTGTGATATGTTTGACGAAATGTTTGTCATGGCTACTAGGGGTCTAGTCAATTCCTTGTTCAAGTAAATTCATTTAATTCCATTGTTAGCTTTCTGTTCTAAAGAAGTCATTTAGCTATGGCCAGTGACCTAGGCTCTAGGCTTGAAAAATTGTCTCACATATCGAAGGCATAGGCACAACAATAGACAGAAACATCCCTGGATGCATGCATACCCATGATGCAGGAGTGTCTAGAACCTTGTCGATGCCTGCTTGTCCATATCGAGGGAGAGTCTGAGAGTTTAATGGTCAAAAAACCTAGAGGGACCTAGGGGATAGTTACCTCGGAAATTGCGATGGTTCCTGGGAGTCTTGTTACTGATGTGGAGGATCTGTATAGTGTGTTTCCATTAGTCCCACTTCCTTAAGGTGACTTAGGAGGTCAAATCATATCATATTAACTTGTCGTCACATGTTTACCCAGGTTAGTCGGTTACTTGGGTAGATGTGGGAGGAGGGTGTTATGTAGTGGTACCAGAGCATGGTTCACCCCTCAAACCAGATGGGATATGTGTTGGTCATGCATTGATGTCAGTTTCATATGTGTTTCTTGTGTTGTAGGACCATGTGCTTGTTGCATTTTTATTGTATGGGTCATGGTTGTAGTGATGTCTCCATGGGAAGTTGATGGTGCTGTTGTGGAATTTGTCGTCATGAGTGTATGGTTGATTATGCATTTTTTACACACGTTAGTATTCACATGTGGTAAATTGTACAGTGATGTAGTGGTTGTTTTCATGCATGAGGTCATGGTATGTGTTGTTGATACGGTCATACATTGATTACTGCACTCTAGCTAGAATGATGGTTATATGCTTATGTTTTATATTTATATATGTTATCATGATTTTGTTATACACATATTACGCTAATTTTTGTTGCTCTTGTAGATGACGTATCCTCCCCGAATTATGCTAAGGTACATTTCTTTATTATGATTTGGTTTAGATTACATGATATACCTTTCAAGAAAAATATCAAAGATGACTAGCGACATGGTAGACTACAGTTCGTGAGACTCTCCTTATGGATCAGATGAGAAACATGGTGTTGCAACTCTTCTAATTTGGTAGACACACTAAGAAGGTTAAAGGAAGAAAGAAAGAGTTGTAAGGAAGAGAATGAAAAAATCATACAAGCATAGGAGAAATAAACAAAGGTAAATGCAGTAATACTTCAAAGTTTTTCACAAATGCAGTGACCGGGACCCCTTTGGATCAACCGTGAAAAAGAGGATAGAACTAATGGGGTAGATAGCAGTAGGTATCATGGTGGTCATAGTTCAGATAAAGATGACACAGTGAGAGTTGGTAGGTTGTTGGACACTCCGGATAGGAGAGGTGATGGATACACGTACTATTCTAGTTCTGGTTCAGTGGGGCACTATGATTGGCATCATTATCATCCTATTAATGGTGCTAGACCTGCCAACATGTTAGGGGATCTTCCCAGTAAGAATTCCCAATTAGACCTCAGACTGTTTGGTGTATGAATCCCAACAGTGGGTCATATGGTAATACCTTGACTATGATTTCGCATAGAGGCAAGTAGGATAACAATGTTGGTAGCAAAGGTGTGACATATGCAGAGAGCCAAGGAAGGTGCATGAGAGGTTCTAACACACAAGGTTGGAAACCTGTGATAGCACAAAGTTGAGAAGGGAACACACGAACAAGGATGCATCACAACATGGAAGGCAAATTAGGTAGCAATCCAAAGTGATGGTTAAACCAACAACACATTTCACAAATATCCATACACACATACATAGAAATAAATATACATGCATGCATAAGAAAACAAATACATATATAATTTAGAGTAAACAAATAGGTTAAATGAATTACAACATATGCATGAAATGTGATGGCTTGTTATATTAAGAAGTCTAAGTTCCAGTCATACAATACATCCATTTCCAACCACTAGTTCTGGCAGCGGAACGTTACAACCACAACCGCCTGGTCCTCCAAAGAGATGTACTAGCTCTATGTAGTGGAGAAGCCAAGGCTAATTACAATACTATCCAAGCTCTCTCTAAGATAGTCCTATCGGAAGCTTGGTTGACCAAAAGATTTTACAATGAGTTATGAGGGACTATTTATAACAAAGGGTGGGGTGACCCTTGACATTCCCCTTTGTGACAGTTCATCTAACCTCATGATTCTTCATCTACTCTATGATTATTACATCCAACTATCGACACTTGAACTTACACTTGACAAGATCTTATATTACAATGCACATGTACCCATGTGAGACAAAATGGCTTAAGAAAGCCATGCAAGACATGACTATGACTCAGACCACCGTCAAAAGTCCAAACTTCAACATTCTCATTATGATCAACAATACCATACTGATGCCAAGATCGGTAGTCCACGATGGTGTCCTTGTACTCCAAGGGGACATCTTTCTGGAACCTAACTATTGTCTCCATAGCATCTGGGTAGACTGCTCGGGATCCTCTATCTAACTCATCTAAAAGCAAGCACGTCATTGTATTCAACGCAGTGGAATGAGCAACATACTTGTGCATGGTGTCTTTATTGATCAACAAGTATGGGCTAGTTGCCATGTGCATTAACTTGTCAAAGTACAAGTCAAGCTCTAGTCAAACATGTGCCTTTGTCTTCACCTGGGTGAGAGTCCCAATAGATGGGATCACATGTGCACACACTACAACATCCATACTCTTGAATGCACGTGCATGGGAAGACTAGTGATGAGCTGCAGGAGCTCTTCATAGTTTTGGATCTGACTCTCGATGCATGCCTTCAGCTTGACCACTCTAGACTTTATAATATTAGGAAAGTGAAGTGGGGCTTCCTTGTATCTCATTGTCCATGTTTGCATGTAATCAACAACAACATGCACATTCGACAAGATACGTGCTCTTCTAACACATTGTTGCTGCCATCCGTTGAGATGGATGAATGCCTTATGCATGGTACCAAACTTGGAATACAATGGCCACATAACTATGTCAAGGGACAATACTTCATCTAGTATTGCCTTCTTCAGTTCTGATTGGGTGGAAACTATCACCAACTCTCCTCCTTGCTTGGTCATCTGTAGCTCCTTAGCCGTTCGCTCATTGTCAACTATCAAAAAGAGAACACTTGAGCTAGTGGCTTCGGCATATGCTCTAGTGGCATTAGCCAAGGATCTTGGATGTTTTCATATGTTAAACATGATCACTCATTCCTCATACTGTGCAGGAGATGTATGATCTTCCAAAGTTGACACTGCTATATTGCACAACTCTATGTTAAGACTTATTGAATGAGATGTTGTGCATCTCTCCTTCTAGTTGATCTCCTAAGATATCAGTGTCTCCTTGGTCACTTGGGGCTTGCTCATCTTCTGGATGTGGTGAAGCTAGTGGGTCAACCTCTTGGTGGTGAGGGATGGGGTCGATGTATTGCTCTAACTCTTGCTCCATTTCTATATCCATCTGTTCAAGCACTCGCTCTATCTCCTAAGAAAAGTCCTACTCCTCGATGGTTCACCTTGTTTGCCTAATGCTAGCTGTTCTGATGAGTCAACTACTTGTATGGGTGTTGTTTCATCCATCTACACATGTTGTGCCACTTGTTGTACCTATTTTTGTTGTGCTTCCCTCTCCTATTTGTGCAACTCCAGTTCCTTCCGGAGTTGCTCCTTCAACTTGTGGAACTCCTTCTCTATTTCCTCCATTCTCTATGTCTCTCTTTCCCTTTGTACATTTCGCTTGTCGCACTGTTGCCTCTTTGCCTCTATGGCCAAAGCCACTTTCTCCATGAGTCGATCTACTCAGAACTTGTACCTTTTCTCTTCCTCCATGTAATCAACAATATTCCTCTTGCCCTTGTCACACATTGTCATGTTCACCTCTACTGTTGCTGCTCCTTTTCGTGGAACAATGTAAAATTTGAAACGAGAACTGATACTGTTACCCGTTTTGTAGAGATGGGGAAAAAGTGGCCCGATTTTGAAAAGGGGTGATGCAAAACACACATGTTTTTTTTAGAGCATAGTTTTTGGCACTATAATTTTTTTTATGTACATTATGTTTTAGAATGGTAGTGATTTTGATGTTGATTTTAAAAAGTGGTAATTCTACACTATGCCCTTTCGTTAAAAGGATTTTTTTTTCTACTTTTAATTTTATAACGTATGAAACGTAAATAATTATTTTGTAAATTTAATAATTTTGGAAGTGGTCTTCTTCATATTTTCTTGTTTTTATTTTTATATTTATTTTTTTGTAGTGAGGTTTTTATTGCTTTACATATCTAAAGAAGAAGGTCAATATTTTGCATTTTCGATATTCTACATATTTATACATCCTTAATTAGATTTTCAATCCACATGAAATAATTGTCTCTAAAAAAAAAAAACATATATATAAAATATATATAAAATAAAAATAAAAAAATGTTAAAAAAAAAATTTTATCTCATAAACCATAAAAGAATTTGGAATATATATATATATATATATAGCATTACAAACTAGGAAAAATAATTAAAAACAAACATAGTTTAAAAAAAAAATAACGAAAAAATTTAAAAATATAAAATTAATATTTAAAAAAAAACAATATTAAAACTCTAATTATAAGAAAAAAAAACAAAAAAAAATATTAAAATGATTAAAAAAAAAACAAAAAATATTAAAATATAAAAAAACCAAAAATATTAATCAATTTTCTTTAAACATTTTTTATGTTTTAATTTTTATTATCAAGAAAAAAATTATTATTGCTATGTTTCAAAAACAATAGATTTTTTATTTATATATATATATATAATATATATATATATATATATAATATATTATATGATATAATTTCTTTAAAAAAGAATTTCATATTCTAATTAAAATTTAAAAAAATTTCTAAAAAAAAATCATTAAAAAAAAATATAATTTATAATGTTTTTTTTTTTTTTTTTTTTTTTTTTTTTTTTTTTTTTTTTTGATTAAAAAAAAATGAAAAAAAATTGCATGGCCGTCGCTCCCCATACCCAATGTGGCGCGGCCGTGGGCAGAGGGCCTACATGCAGGCCCTTCGCCCACAGTCATGCCACCATGGGTGGCCAGGGGGCGGGCAACCCATTCTTGTGCAATTGTGGGTGGAGGGGCCTGTGTACAGGCCCTCCGCTCATGGCCGCACCACCACGGGCTGATGGGAGGTGGGAGGCCGATTCCTGGAATCGGTTGCCCACGCCCAACCCCCGAGCAGAAATCGGCTGCCCGCCCCCCAGCCGGCCATGGTGGTGCA
>APFE031145888.1:138031-161628 GCA_000404065.3 Pinus taeda
GAAAATACTTTGGGGAAAGCCTCAACTAAAAACCCCACGCTATTGTATTATCATACATGGTGGAAATACATAGGAATTATACAAAGCCTTAGCTCTCACAGCTAGTCAGCTCTCAGTACAATCCTCGTGGATGCTCATGGGCAATATTGGATTCTCTCCAGCCTTCCTTTCTACCCTCCAAGCTCTTAGTTCGTTGTGTTGTTCCTTGTGGATGATATTCCTTTTACCAAGTGGAAAAGAAATCCTCCAAAACTGCGCAATCCTCAAGGATAAATCCTTGACTGCATGCATGACTTTTATCCATGATAAAACACATGCAACTAACAGTACATTGTCCTTGAACATTAATATTAACTAGGTCTTTCTCAGAATAGACATGCATGAGTTCTTGATGAGGGAATCTTCAGTTAACTGGAGTAGCACTAGTTGAGTGCATTAATGCATCAACTGACTGTTAACTCACTATTAGTTTCTCGAACAGTTTGGAACTAATTTAACTAGACCTAAGTCATTAAACTGAGTTAACTAATTACAACTCAAATATAACTCAATATTAACTCCTTAATTTAAGGTATAACTCTTGCATGACTTCAGAAAGACTTCTAAGTTGAATTTCTCCAACTAATTGATTTAAAATAAATAAATTAATTATTTCCAAGTAGTTCTGAAGACTAAATTCGATTTTAATTCACAATTTAATTCAAGGACAAATTAAATTGGAATATTATTGTTGCCATATTTCAACAACATAGCCATCGATGTGGAGATTCACAAATTGTGTAAGAAAGAAACAAACTTGCTTGTTCGTCAAAACATCCATATTCCTCATGAAGCATGGAAAGAAAGTCGTATAAGAGCTCAGGCTAGGCCATGTCACCTCCACCATCATACATGTATTTGGACAAGTGATCAAAAAGTTCACTCATGATGGTAACAAATTTGGAATTCGAGAAACAGTGCAGAGGGAGAAGGGTGCAAGAATCCATGATAGTTATGAAAAGGTCCAAATAGGATTAGAGGACAGAACTTGTCATCTGGCCCTCCTTCTATTGCTAGAAATGTTGACAGTGTTGGACCTGCCAACATGTCAGGGGGTCTCCTTGGTAAGAAGTGCCAATTAGACCTCAGACCGTTTGGTGTATGAGTCCGAGCAGTGGGTCTAACAGTAATGCCTTGACTGTTATTTCGCACATAGGCAAGTAAGATAACTTTGTTGGTAGGAGGGATGTGACATATGCAGCGAGCCAAGGAAGGTGCATGAGAGGTCTAACACACGGGGATTGAGATGAGCGCACCCCTTGGAAACCTGTGATAGCACAGATTTGAGAGGAGAACACACCAACAAGGATGCATCACAACATGGAAGGCAAGCTAGCTAGCAATCCAAAGTGTTGGTTAAACCAACAACACATTTCAGAAAGATTCCTACACACATACACAGAAATAGCTATACATTCATGCATAAGAAAACAAATACATATATCATTTAGAGTAAACGGAGAGCTGAAAAGTAATACAACATATGCATGAAATGTGTTGGCTCTTGTTATATTAAGAAGTATAAGTTCTAGTCATACAATACATCCATGTCCAACCAGTAGTTCCAGCAACAGAACGTTATAGCCACAACCGCCTGTTCCTCCAAAGAGATGTATTAGCTCTGCGCAGTGGAGAAGCCAAGGCTCAACAAAATACTATCCAGTCTCTCTTTAAAATAGTCCTATCGGAAGCTTCGCTGACCAAAAGCATTTACAATGGGTTATGAGGGACTATTTATAACAAAGGGTGGGGTGACCCCTGATATTCCCCTTTGTGACAGTTCATCTTCCCTCATGACTCTTCGTCTACTCTATGACTGTTACATCCAACTATTGACACTTGAAGTTACACTTGAAAAGATGTTACATTACAATGCACATGTACCCATGCGAGACAAAATGGCTTGAGAAAGTCATGCAAGACATCACTATGACTCAGGCAACTGTGGAAAGTCCAACCCTTCAACATCCTCATGATGATCAACAATAGTGTAATGATGCCAAGATTGGTAGTTTGCGATGGTGTCCGTGTACTCCAAAGTGACATATTTCTGGAACCTAACTCTCACCTCCATAGCATCGGGGTACAGTGCTCGGGCTTCTCTGTCCAACTCGTCTGAAAGCATGTGCATCATTGTCTTCAACGCGGACGGACTAGCAACATACTTGTGCATGGTGTATGCACTGATCGACAAGTTTGGGATGGTGGCTATGTGCATCAACTCATCCCAATAGATGGGATCGCATGTGCACACACCACAACATCCATACTCTTGAATACACATGCATGGGAAGCCTGTAGACTAGTGATGAGTTGTGGGAGCTCTTCATAGTTCCGTATCTATGTCCAAATGTGTGCCTTCAGCTCGACCGCTCTGGGCTTCATCATCTTAGGCAAGTGAAGCGAGGCTTATCTCATTGTCCACGTTTGCATGTAATCAACAACAAAATGCATGTTCAACAAGAGACGTGCTCTTCTAGCACATTGCAACTACCATCCGTTGAGATGAACGACTGCTTTATGCATGGTACCGAACTTGGAATACAACACCTGCATAACTAAGTCAAGGGACAATACATCATCTAGTATTGCCTTCTTTAGTTCTGCATTGGTAGACGCTGTCACCAACTCTCCTCGTTACTTAGTTGTTTGTAGCTCCGTAGCCATTCGCTCATTCTCAACTATCAGAAAGCAAACACTTGAGCTAGTGGCTTCGGTATATGCTCTAGTGGCATCAGCCAAGACTGCAGGATGTTTACACACATCATACATGATCACTCATTCTTGATACTGCACAGGAGATGTATGATCTTCCGGAGTTGACACTCTGCAATATTGCACCACTCTATGTTAAGCCTCATCAAATGAGATGTTGTGCATCTCTCCTTCTAGATGATATCCAAGGATCTTAGTGTCTCCTTGGTCACTTGGGATTTTCTCATCTTCTGGATGTGGTGAAGCTAGTGCATCAACCTCTTGGTGAGGCATGAGGTTGATGTCCTATTCTAACTCCTGTTGTTCCATGTCCGTATCCATCTATTCAAGCACTTTCTCTATCTCCTGAGCAAAGTCCTACTCCTATGGTGGTTTTCCCTGTTTTCCTGATGCTAGCTGTTTTGATGAGTCCACTACCTAGACAAGAATTTTTTCATACGTCTCCACATGTTGCACACCCACACCCTAATGTACCTATTGTTGTTGCACTTCCCTCTCCTTTTTGCACAACTCATGTTCCTTCCAAAGTTGCTCTTTCAACTCATGCAACTTCTTCTTTGTTTCCTCCATTCTCCGTTTCTTCCTTTGCCTTTACATGTCTCACTTATTGCGTTGTAACCTCTTTGCCTCTATGGCCAAAGCTACTTTCTCCATGAGTGGATCTGCTCAGAACTTGAAACTTTTCTCTTCCTCCATGGGATTTAAAATCTTCCTCTAGCTGACCAGTTCATTAAGTTTGGAGGAGTTGTAACAATATCTCCATGGGCCCTCCTCCGCCCAATGACATGCTCCGTGGATCGGATTGAACTGTACTCTTGTGTAGTGATTTTTCAAAAGAAAATGCGGGTCATATGGATTGTAACTTCGGAGATTGAATGGATACTTCTTCATCTGCTCTGCTTCGACATCTGCATGCCCGAAAATCTGTATCTCATATAACCCAATGAGCATCGGAAGAGCGGGCCAAGGTGCCTTCTTCTACTAGTGTAGCCTAGTTGTCAATCCTATTGAGATGTGATATGCTACTTCTTGCATGATGAGTATGTCCAAGGCAAACTTTGGTAGCACATGCAAAGGCTTCTCCGCATTGTACATCGGTATGAAGGTTCCAAACAGTGAGGCATACCAATCAGCTATGTCTATCATTGCCTCCATTGTTGTGATCGACATGCAGGGTGGATCTTGTTCGAATATCATCTTGTAAACTAGGGTGACAAAATGATTAGATAGCCATGTCATAACTCCTCTGAAGCTACATTTCGACAACATCTAACAATAAGTATTCGTAATAGTCTCCGCGGGTGACCATGCCCAACTCAATCCTGGAAACTCTTGTCAGGCATAGACTGCACCGAAGATGTAGGTGGACATGTAGATTTCTACTTGCATACCTTTGAGTGGATGTCGAGCCCTCGTTACCTATTCCTTCAGCTAATGAGCCAACATGATGGACCAGATGCATGGTTTGCCCTCTCTAGCTAGTTGGTCCAGTGCAATCACCCAACTCTGTGGGAAGGTTTCCGTGCTTTCTTGGCCATACAGTCAACATGAAAAAATGACCGTGTTGATACGCCTTCTACAGTATCTTCGTCTTATAGATCTGGTTGGGTGTCACCCTAAACCTAGCTAGATCCTTCACCATTTCTTCGGAATGTCCCTAGAGTTGGCATTGCTGCTGGGTAAGCTGATGGGTGTCTAGATGATAGTCATGGGCTCCGAAATCTAATACATATCATCATAATCTTGTGCCATGAAGGTTGCAATATTCTTCCCACTGACGCTTCTCAAGGTCATCGTCTCGGGATCAGTGTGTAGGACTATCTAGTGTATCTTGTCCACGCATGGGAACATGGGGTATCTACATGCAATCTAGTACAAGCTGGACATGTGAATGTTTACATATACCTAGTAGTCTTCAAGGTCTTCCCCAAATGTGCTTGTAACTACATCATTGACCTCTTGCCATTTCAGCTTGATGTCCTTAGCTAGAATCAACTTGGTGTCTTCATAGATAGGTAGACCTGAGGACACTCGCTCAATTGCTACTCTAGTTGCACTTCCATCAATATCCTTTGGTCTGACTCTCTTAGAGGCCATTGATCCTGAAATTTTAAGAGGCAGATGAAAACTTGCTAGATCTGGAGAAAAACTGACATGCATTGAAAGAAATCTCTCAGCGAAAACCAAAGCAAATTGGAGGAATGACATAACACATACCTGGGGAAAGACTGGCAAGGATTGCACAATTTCTTCTAGGAGGCTGGGAGATTGGTTGCTAGACTTACGCAAAAGTAGTTTGGGCTATTTGGGAGGCATGAATGGTTGCTGGAATTTCACAATGCACAATCCAGGCTGACTATTGAATGCTAGAATTGTGTAATGCACAATTTCAGCTAGCAATGGCTATAGGCTTAGTGACTCCATTGGGCAATTTTTTGGGCCAGCAATAACTGTCCCTAAAAATTGTGTGAAGTAGGCCTGGGAACAATTGTTGGGTAGAAATGTGGATTTGCTGAGGGGAAGACAGAGCCTTCCCTCTCTGGATTGTGCAATGTCTTCTTGGTGAGGCAAAGTCCAGGTGAAGGTTGCCCAGACCCATCGACGAGAAACTGAAAGAAAATGTGAACGTGAATGCATGGTGATATTGAGTGTAAGAAGAAGTGAGTGATCATGCATGCAAACAATGAATGAAATATCTAGAAAATGGAACATCATACATGTGAGTGAAGCAAGTCACTGAATCACGACCATTCATGCAAAACAGTTTCATGCATGCGACAACTGTGAGATGTTAACGAAAAATGAAATGGTGCTAGTACAAGCTAGTATGCATGTAAACGAAAACAAGCATTCAAAGAAATCAAGCGAACAACACTCACACAAGCAAAAAAACACAAAGTGACATAAATGTTGCAAAAGACAAGTTGAGACCACTTACCCATGAATAGCTGAGCTAGATGTGTCAAAGAGTCATGGATGTGCTGTGGGATGTTAGAGCTCCAATATTGATGTGAAGAAATTAGTTGTGAAGCATCGAATAAATAAGTTTGAAGCTCATGATGCACATGCCACCTGTCTAGGAAAAAGTGATATTTGGAGAAATATTCTAAAATGATCTTTGCATGTAACCTCTAGCTGCTAAAAATCTCTCCCTAAAATCTAAGTATGTTTTTTGCATTCTTCTTTTTCTATTATGGGAAAAAGCAACCCATGCATGCAAGTCAAGTTTCCTTTGTCCCGAGTGGAACCGGTCAAACCAACTGCACATGGAAGAGCCTGCTCAATTGCTTGAAAAAAATGCACATTTCTGGAAGGGAGATGGGTTGGTTGCCCAAGAGATTTGCGTAATTTCTAGGTAGAGAAGTTGGCTACTATCCAGGATTGTGAAATTCCTAGGCTGAACAACCCTGCTAGGAGGAATTGCGTAATTTTCTGGATGAAGCTTGACTACCAATTTGCACAATTCTGGAGCCCAGCAGGCTGCCAGATAGAATTGTGCAATTTCTTGAGGGAGCTGCTCATCCTATAGCTAGACCAAATCTAGAGAAACAACTTGTGAGGGGAATGCATCAAGATTTAATATGCAGGTTGTCTTTCTGCAAGAAAATCACTGAAGCTTATGTACTTGATGAAGCAAGAAATGCTGCTATGAAAGGTTGGTAGGGAGGCTCCAAAACAAATAAGGAACAATTTTGGAGGGTGGTTGTAGCCACTACAACACATCCTTATAGGAGGAATGGAAGGGGATACTTTCCATATGAGTTTAAGAGAGAAAATCCACCTACATTTGATGGAGAGATGAATAAATCACACCATGGAGAGGCATGGTTTCTTGGTATGATGAATTTCTTCAGGTTGCATGATTACTCAAAGAACATGAAAGCCATAATAACTACATTCAATCTGAAAAGTAAAGCAAATATCTAGTGGGAAGATGTGAAGAATGTCAGAGGTATTTATGAGGAGGAGTTGACATGGAATGAGTTGGAGATACTATTCAAGAAGAAGCATCTATCAGAGAGATACTTTGATGATAAGGAAAATAATTCTATGAGATAAAGATGGGATCGATGAAAGATGAAGAATACACTAGCAGGTTCTTAGAGCTACTGAGGTATGTGCCTTACCTCAAGGAGGAGAAGGCCAAGATTCATAGATCCATTAGTGGATTATCAATTTCATCCAAAGATAGTGTTATGTTCGATGAACCTAGATCATTAGAAGAGGCCATCTGAAAGCTAAAGAATTGGTATGAGAAATCAAAGCACATATCCAAGACTAAGCAAGACTGGAAGTGCAATGATAAGAAAAAAGGAAAATGGGAAAAGAAGAGAGCAAGACCTTAGGATCTAGGTAATGAAGAGAATGTAGTGCCATATAAGAAGTTCAATGCATCTGATAGAGGACATGAACTTCGATCTGAGGAGGGAAACAAGGATGTAGGCTAGAAGTCTATAGAGTATTGGAATTGGGGAAAAGATCATTGTAGGAGATATTGTCTGTAGAATCAGGGTGGTAGGCTTCAGATATATAGTGCACATGAGGCACAAACTGTTGGGGATGTTGATCTGAGTGTTCCTCGTATCTATGCAGCATTGGATAACATACAGGCAGATCATCATGCATCTACCATTGAGATGGATGGTAAGCTTTGTGATCAGGTTATTTCTATTTTGTTTGACCATGGATCTAATTATAGTTCTGTTAATCCTTACCTATTCGATAAATGTGGTTTGAACAAAGAATTGCATCCAGAGTCGTGGTTAGTGTAGTTGGCTACAGGTACAAAGAAGTGAGTTCATCCTTGGATAAGAGCTTGTACATTTGGTTTGAATGGTATGCCTACCTCAACACATTTGAATGTATTACTATTGGGATCATATAGTATGTTTTTGGGCATGGATTTGTTGCACCTTCTATATTCGCTTCCAGATACAGCTTTAGATTGCTTACAAGACTAGTGCTTGGAACATCTAGATTTTGTGTGTCTCATATGATTCTCAGGAAAATGGAGACATCACATATACTTTTGTGTGTGTGTGTGTGTGTGTGTGTGTGTGTGTGTGTGTGTGTATATATATATATATATATATATATAAACATCATGGGTTGGTTCATTCATCTAAAGGTGTAAGCCATGTATTTTTGGTATTTCTTCACATGCACAACTCACATAAATATATGTATAAACTAGTGGAGGCCAAGTAGTTCAAGTACCTATAGTTAAATAAGATTTTGTAGAGCAATGAGACGGGATAAGAAGATAAAGTAACTCACCACATAATGATTGAAGCGTCAAGAATTCTACACTTATCGCATAGAGCTTGAAGCCTCCAAAATTCTACACTTATCTGAGTTAAAGGTAGAAATAATGGCTAAAAGATGATGGGTGTGTTGATTGATGGAGCACAATTTTAAATATATAATATCAAAGATCCATACAGGAACATGCATTAACGAGTCAATACAAATGAATTTGTAAGAACATATGAAACATTTATAGTGACTACAATTACATGAATTCAAAGAGGAAACATGAACATAACGGAATTTAACAAAGGGATAACATAATGTAGTACTCAAAGGAGGAATCACCACCATTCCTTAATATTATGAAAGATGGATATCATAGAGTCATACCATCTCGAATGTAAAATGTAGTTGTTTCTTTAGGATTGTGAACCTTTGTGAAGTCTTGCTTCCCACTATTTATTTGGACAGGGGAGCATTGAAGAGTAATTACAACAAAGTATCATAGCCAAACCTCAACATCTAGATCAACTAGCTGTCTCGGCTTGGGATTGTTGTGTGTGGAGCATGATTATTCATAGGTCCTTCTTTCAGTCGGATGTATACCCCAGGAAGTTTGTACACCCCTCCATGTGAAGGGGTGCGAGGGGATTGATCCCCCATGGGTGGGGGATCCGAGGGCCAATGGTCCCCCAGCGGGGTTCTGGGGCAACGCCCCTGAAGCTAAAAATAGATGTAAAATTTCCTTGTAAAAGTATAGTATTTTCTAGTCAATCTTGGTCGTTCATTAGGTGGATCATCTAACGGTACAACTTATGTTTAGTTTAGGGTTTTTTGCCCTAGAAGGCAACCCCCTCTCTTTGTATGAGGGCATTGTATTAAGGTTGTGATAATAGATGTGTATTCTCCGTGCGAGAAGCAGAGAGGTGAGATTGTGAGAGAAAAACAGAGGATATTGCAGTGGATCTGATGTAGGTTGTGTCTCTTCATTTTTCTGGATAATAGAAAGGAAGGACTGGATGTTAGGGGTGGATGTAACCCAAACTGGGTGAACCACGTATATTTGTGTCTCTCTTATTTTATGTGTTTTCTGTGTTTATATTCCTGCAATATTTTATGTGTTCCATTGCTCTGTAATATATAATTTTCTAACAACTTGTATCGGAGCAGAAAGTATATTTCACTAATAAACTTGCAGGAAAGAAGGGTTCCTCGTTCGAGTGGGAGCAATGGCAGAAGATGGTAAGTTTAGGGTCGAGAAATTTAACGGCCAAAATTTCTCGCTGTGGAAGATGCAGATGGAAGATTATCTGTATCAGAAATATTTGTAGCTACCATTGGGTGGAAAAACATAGATGCCGACGAGTATGACAGATGAAGAATGGAACCTTCTTAATAGAAAGGCACTCGGAACAATACAGTTGTGCCTCGCAGCATCCGTCACCTTCAACATTTTGAAGGAAACAATGATAGAGGGTTTGATTAAGGCATTGGAGAAACTATATGAAAAACCCTCGGCCTCAAACAAGGTATTTCTTATGAAACAGTTATTTAATATGAAGATGCTGAAAGGTGGATCTGTTGCAGACCATTTAAATGATTTTAATACTGTTACAAGTGAATTATGTTCTATAGGGGTAAACTTTGATGATGAAGTTAGAGCTCTATTATTCTTGTGCTCATTACCAGTAAGTTGGAATGGTTAGTAATGGCCATTAGTAACTCTGTTTCTAGATCTAGTACTTTAAAGTTTGATGATGTTGTCAGTGCTATCCTTAGCAAGGAAATGCAATAGAAAAGCACCGGTGAGACATCGGGTAATGATTTGAGTGCAGAGTCTAGGGGAAAAAATGGAAAGAGGAAAGAGCTCAGGATATTACAGTAAATCAAGGAAAGTCAAATCCAAGTCCAAATCGGGGATAGCGTGCTAGAAATGTCAAAAGAAAGGACACCTAAAGAAAGACTGTAGATCTCAGAAGGGAAAAGAAGGAGATGCACAACAAGAAAACAATCATGAAGCAAATGTGACAGGTGAGGTGTTACAAGATGCTTTAATTCTTTCCTTTGAAAATATTACTGATTCCTGGGTGGTAGATTCAGGGGCCTCATTACATGCCACACCTGATAAGAAATATTTTCATGACTATGTTCAAGGATATTTTGGACAAGTCCGTTTGGGTGATGATAAATCCTGTAAAATTGTTGGAATGGGTAAGGTTCTTGTAAAACACCAGGATGGAAACCAATGGCTACTAAAGGAGGTAAGGCATGTTCCAGATCTAAAGAAAAATCTGATTTCAACAGGGTAGACAGGCGGTGAAGGTTGTGTGACAACTTTCACATATAAAGCTTGGAAGGTCACCAAAGGAGTCCCGGTAATAGAAAAAGGCGAAAAGGTTGGTACATTGTATTTATGCAATGGTATTTCTAACTCTGTTAATGATTTAACTTCCAAAGGAGCAGATGCAACATTATGGCATCATAGGATCGAACACATGAGTGAAAAGGGGATGAAGATTCTTCACTCAAGGAGTTTGTTGTGAGGTTTGAAGAATGTTGATTTGGACTTCTGTGATAATTGCATTTATGGAAAACAGAAGAGAGTCAGATTTTTCAGAGTTGGGAAAGAAAAGAAGAGCGAAAAATTAGAGCTTGTGCATACAGATGTATGGGGACCTGCTCAGGTATCATCTCTTGATGGCTCACGTTATTATGTTTCTTTTATTGATGATGAAACTATAAAAACTTGGATTTATTGTATTAAGAATAAATCTAATGTATTTGATACTTTCAAGAAATGGAAAGCTTTGGTTGAGATTGAGACAGGAAAGAAATTGAAGTGTCTTAGATTAGACAATGCAGGTGAATATTGCAGAAAAGAGTTTGATAGGTATTGTTCAGAGCATGGAATTCGTAGAGAGAAGACAGTTCCAAGAACACCACAAGAAAATGGTGTGTCAGAAAGAATGAACAGAACAATCATGGAGTGTGCAAGGTGCATGAGATTACATGCATGATTGCCCTTATAGTTTTGGGTAGATGTTGTAGATACTGTTGTTTATCTAATAAACAGAGGGCCTTCAAGTTCCTTGGATGGTGGTGTTCCAGAGGAAGCATGGACAGGTAAAAAAGGTAAACTACTTCTTTTTAAAGCCTTTTGGCTATGAGGCCTTTGTCCATATTGATAAAGAAAATAGAACAAAGCTTGAGGCAAAGTCAAAGAAATGTACCTTTATTGGATATGGTGTTAATGATTTTGGTTATCGCTTATATGATTACGAAAATCACAAAATCATTAGGAACAGAGATGTAATATTCAATGAAAAGGTCTTGTATAAGAATCAATTGCATGAAAAGAAACAGGAAAAAGAAAACAAGGAATACACAGTTCTTAATGAAATCACTAAAAAAGTAAAGGTGCCTGAAAATAATAATAATCAACAACCACAACAACAACAAGCACCACAACAGCAACAGGCACCCCAAACACCTAAAAGTGGTGTTAGAAGACCTACTAGGATAAGTAGACCCCCTGAATGATGCTCTCCTTCATTATATTATTTATTGTTAACTGATTTTGGTGAACCTGAATGTTATGAAGAAGCAATGCAGGTTGAAAGTAGGAAGAAGTGAAAGGTAGCCATGGAAGAAGAGATGGACTCCTTAATGCATAACCAGACTTGGGACTTAGTCAGGTTGCCTGGAGAAAAAACTGCATTGAAAAATAAATGGGTTTACAGGATGAAGGAAGAATATGGAGGAAAATAGAGGTACAAAGCTAGACTTGTGGTGAAGGGGTTTGCACAGAAGAAAGGTATTGATTTTGATGAAATATTTTCTCCTGTTTTTAAAATGACGTCAATCAGAACTATTTTAAGTCTAGTAGCAGTTGAAGATTTGAATCTTGAGTAGTTAGATGTAAAGACAACCTTTCTCCATGGGGATTTGAAGGAAGATATATATATGTAGCAGCCACAAGGATATGAAGTGAAAGGGAAGGAGAAACTAGTGTGTAGGTTGAAGAAGAGCTTGTATGGCTTAAAACAGGCTCCAAGGCAGTGGTATCTAAAATTTGACAAGTTTATGTCTAAACAAGGTTATACTAGATGTCACTCTGATTATTGTGTTTATATGAAAAAGCAAAATTATGGCAGCTATTTTATATTGTTATTGTATGTAGATGACATGCTTGTTGTAGGGTCTAACATGCAGGAAATAAATGTGCTCAAAAGAAAATTGGAAAATTCATTTGCAATGAAGGATTTGGGAGCTGCAAAACAAATCCTTGGTATGAGAATAACTAGAGACGGGAAAAATCACAAATTAACATTGTCTCAGAATGAGTACATACAAAAGGTGTTGAAAAGATTTAATATGCACAATGCAAAACCAGTTAGTACACCTTTTGCTAGCCATTTCAAACTTAGCAAGGAAATGTGCCCAAAGACCCAAGAAGACATGGATTATATGTCTAAAGTTCCATATGCATCAGTAGTTGGAAGCTTAATGTATGCAATGGTCTGCACAAGGCCTGATATTGCACATGCAGTGGGAGTTGTAAGTAGGTACATCAACAATCCAGGAAAGGAACATTGGATGGGAATGAAATGGATTCTCAAATATTTCAAAAGGTACCACAAATCAAGCATTATGCCTTAGTGGTTCAAACATTTCTCTACAGGGATATGTTGATGCAGATATGGCAGGTGACAGAGATAACAGGAGGAGCACTACAGGATAAGTATTTACCATTGGTGGAACAACTGTCAATTGGGTTTCAAAAATCCAAAGTGTTGTTGCGCTTTCAACAACAGAAGCTGAGTATGTTGCTGCTACAGAGGCTAGTAAAGAAATGATTTGGTTACAATGGTTTATGGGTGAATTGGGTAAGGAGCATGATATGGGCACGTTATACAGTGATAGCCAAAGTGTCATTCATCTTGCAAAGAACTCAGCATTTCATTCCAGGACTAAACACATATATCTCAAGTACCATTTCATATGATTAGTGTTGGAAGATGGAGAGTTGAAGCTGGAAAAGATTCACACTAGCCAGAATCCTGCAGCTATGCTAAAAAAAGTTGTAAATCAGGGAGAAACTAAGAATATGCTCAGTTTCAATTGGTCTTCCAAGATGAAAATGAAGATGAGAAACAGCCAGGTCCAAAGAGGAGTCATTATCCAGCAAATGAAGCAGCGGTGGAGTTGCTACAATCATTCTCCAAGTGCGAGATTGTTGTGTGTGGAGCATGATTGTTTAGAGGTATTTGTTTCAGCTAGATGTATAACCCAAGAATTTCATACACCCCTCCACACGAGGGGGTGTGGGGGCCAGCGGTCCCCCTGCGAGGGTTGGGGGGCAGCGCCCCTGAAGCTAAAACCATATGTAAAATTGCCTTATAAAAGTATAGTAATTTCTAGTCAATCTGGGCCATTCATTAGGTGGATGATCTGACAGTAGAACATATGTTTAGGGTTTTTTGCCCTAGAAGGCAACCCCCTCTCTTTGTATGAGGGCATTGTATTGAGGCTATGATAATAGATGTGTATTCTTCGAGCGAGAAGTAGAGAGGTGAGACTATGAGAGAAAAATAGAGGATATTACAATGCATCTATTATAGGTTGTGTCTCTTCATTTTTCTAGATAATAGAAAGGAAGGACTAGCTATTCAGGGTGGACGTAGCCCAAACTGGGTGAACCACATATATCTGTGTCTCTCTTGTTTCATGCATTTTCTATGTTTATATTCCTGCAATATTTTATGTGTTCCATTGCTCCGTAATATATAATTTTCTAACAGGGATGGCTCTGTGGTGAAAAAATGACTACAAAAGATTAATTTCTTCATTAAATGGTCGACACATTACATGATTACAAAACATGTCAATAATTAGATGGAAATGCAAACAAAATATCTCCATGCACATCCTTGGGATTACCTTTACTTAGGTTGTTGTTTGACCACGGTCTGGCCTCCTATACCACCCAGCTTATTCCTTTCATTTCTTCCTTTATTGCTCGACTAATTCATTCTCCAGAAATGGGAGTGGTAATATACCAGTTTAATGCTACAGTACAAAAGCAGAGGTCACCTGGGTGGTACTTCATCTTCCCTCTGCATGGAGCACCATGTTGGATCATCAAGTCCTCCCGAGCTTCCATGTCATCATTTACTTTGTCAGTGTTGACCCTGGTTTCATGTCACAAGGGGCCTTACTAGGCCAGCCCATGCCAATTATGAATGTTGTATTTCCTTTCTTAAATGCCATAGCTGCTAACCCACGATGCCTTTAAAGCTTTCCATTACTTTATCGCAGAGTTATCACATCGGGATTTCCCATTTAAAGGTCCTTATGAGATGGGACATTCAGATCCACTTTAGCCCCATTTGCTTCATGTGGCTGAGGGCTCTGACCATGCTTTCATTCCTTGGGTATTAGGACCTTTGGGCTCGTGCCTATGAGGCTCATCCCATTGTTAAATAGAATCCCACATATCAGTGATTTTTTATGCTTGCCTTCGTCGTCCTCCCCAACATTGTCATCTACGATATGCAATGTGGTTTAGCCCCCTTGGAAAAAGGACGAGGGAGAGTTTGCGCCCTCTATAACATTACGATTGTTGAATGCTGACTGGGCCCACCCAGGATATCACAATCGATGATTTCATAACATTGCCTTTTTTTGGACCCTTTGATACTTGCAATCACCGATATGTGGGATCGCTTGTTCTGCTTAGCTCTTAGTTCTTTGCTCTCCCTGTGACCACTGGCTAGCCCCCTTATCAAAGGCCCTTTCTTGGAAAATCACAATTAGGGTTTTAATCCTGATGTAATAACATGCCTAAAACTACAAATACCGATTTTGGATATCTGATGTGATGTCATCCTCTACCACATGGCACTTCCTGAGTGGTGACATGTTTCATTCGGATATGCCCTCTTTGGACCCTTGAAAATTCTAAATCTGCATGACATGTGTCCTCTATACTGAAACATCATGTTGAGGTCAGTGCCACTATGTCTTTACCAGATCCAATAATATTTTACCACATGGCCTCATGGAGGAAAGAGAAAAGGGCTCGCCTGCCCCTGGTTTTGCTTTGATTTCCTTTGTTAGATGTTTTCGACCCTTTCCTGGTGATTTATGTTATCGGCTTAAATCTTGGCACTTTTAATCACAATTGAAACTTTGGAAGGGTGTCATTTACTTATCACTGATTGCAATACACCAATCTTGCATTGTTGTGATCACCGACATGCCATGTCGTTGGAACCTCAGATATTTGCAATCGTTGATATGCGGGATCACTGGAACCTCTGATTTTCCATGTTGTCTAACCCACCAATTCACCCTACCAATACAGAACCTCCGATATATTGGACATTTGACCTGCGATGCACCGATATGACATGTGCAATGGACTCCTGATCGCCGATATACTGATATGCACTATTAGAGCTCAGCTACATGAAGCATCGATTGCCTCATCACCTGATCCACCAATTTGTGATATGATTTTAGACCTCTGATCTGTGATAAGCTGATATTGATGATCGCTAATTTTTTATTGTTGATGTGCTCCCCTGCTTTTGCTTTAGAAAACTCCGATTTGCGAGATTCGATATTAAACTTAAACATTTTCCTTTGCTTTCTATTTTTCATGGGTAACTTTCAACCTGCTCTAACTTTTGATTCTAGAGTCCATTTGGGGAGTTCCACATACCATTGGAAAGCTAGTTTCAAGCATTATCAATTGGATGGTGTCTGATTTAGCTTTGAGTGATTTTATGGATTGGAGGCTAGATCCAAACATCTCTGTTCTTTTTCCCCCTTTGTACAACTGGAAATCTATTTTCAAAAGGTGACAACACCTTCATATAACCAAGGTGGATTGTTATGAAAAATCCATTGAGTTCTTGGATGACAATGGGGAACAAAGAGTTTTGTGGGGCAAGGAGAAAGAGAAATCAATTATAATGGTGACAAATATGTAGGCTAAGCATGGTTGCATGAGAGGGTGTTTGTTAATTGTAGTGGATATTTCTAGTGACAAAGGTAAGGAAATTGAGGATGCAAATGTTTTGAATAGGTACCTAGTTCTACAATAGTTTCAGGATGTATTTCCCGTAGAGATTTTAGAGTTACCACCTCATAGGGAAGTATACTTTTCTATTTAGTTGGTGCTAAGGGTAGCTTAGACATCAAAGGTACCTTGCAGGATGAGCACTACAAAGTTGGCAAAGCTGAAGCTGTAGTTGAAGGAAATGCTTGACAAGGGATACATTAGGCCAATTGTATCACCATGGGGTGCACCGATACTACTTGTGAAGAAGAAGGATGGCACTCTTAGGTTGTGCATAGATTACAGGAAGTTGGACAAAGTGACCATCAATAATAGGTATCTGTTGCCAAGGATTGATGAATTGTTTGATTAGTTGAAGGGAGCAATAGTGTTCTTGAAGATTGATCTGAGATATGAATATCATCGGGTACACATTAAAGAATAGGACATCTATAAGAAAACTTTTTGGACCAGGTATGAGCATTATGAGTTTGTTGTAGTTCCATTTGGTTTAACCAATTCTCTATCTACCTTTATATGATTAATGAATAGTGTGTTGTGTCTGTACTTGGATAAGTTTCTTATTGTGTTCATTGATGATATATTGGTATATTCTAAAAATGAAGAAGAGCATGCTGAGCATTTACCGACAGTGTTGAGATTATCGAGAGAGCATCAATTGTATGCTAAGTTCAGCAAATGCAGTTTCTTTCAAATTGAGGTACACTTCTTGGGGCATGTTGTCTCCAAGGAGGGCATTACAGTGAATCTAGAAAAAGTAAGATTTATCATGGAGTGGGAAGCTCCTAGGAATGTAGATGAGGTAAGATCTTTCATTGGGTTAGTAGGTTATTATAGGAGGTTCATTTAGAACTTCTCATAGATTTCTTATCCTATCACATCATTGTAGAGGAAAGGTAAGAGGTTTGAATGGATATAGGAGTGTTTGACCAATTTTGAGCAGCTCAAGCAGTTTTTAATAAATGCACTAGTGTTAAATATTGCATATCCAAACAAAGAGTTTCTAGTATGTATAGATTATTGCAAGAGAGGATTTGGTGGAGTCCTTATGCAGGATGGGCAGGTGGTATTCTATGAGTCTTGGAAACTAAATGAGAATGAGAAGAGCTACCCAAAACATGATCTTGAGTTGGCAGCAATCATACATTCATTGAAGATGTGGATGCACTATCTTCTTGGCAGGAGGTTCATATTGATGAGTGATCATAGTGGTTTGTGGTATCTATTTCACTAGTCAAATCTGGACACTCAGCAAGCTAGATGGTTCGCCATGATCAGGGAGTTCGATTTTGAGATTAGGTATATCAAAGGAAAGGAAAACATGGTCACAAATGCTCTTAGTAGGAGGATACAAGTCAATCACATAGTAGCTATGAGCTCCTACTGGACAAATTTACAGGATAGGATCTTATAGGCAAGTCAGTAGGATGTCAGGTATATGAAGATTATGCACAAGTTGCAACAAAGTTTAGGTATAGGTACCAGTATAGGTGGTGGTACAAGTAGTGGAATAGGTATACGTATAGACGCTGGTGCACACAATGTGGACTATCATCTCATGGTAGATGGATATGTTAGATTTAGGGACAATATATATGTGTCAAATAACAGTGAGCTCATGAACATGATCTTGAGGGAGTTTCATGTGAAACCATATTCGGGTCACCCAGGTTATCAAAAGACACTGACAACAGTGAAGGAATTCTATTATTGGTTGAACTTGAAGAGAGGCGTAGCAGAGTTTGTGGCTAGGTGCTTGGATTTTCAGCATGTGAAGGTAGAGTGTAAGCATCCAGGTGAACTTCTATAGTTGATTATGATTCCAGAGTGGAAATGGGAGTTCATCTCCATGGATGTTATCATAGGTTTATTGACGACAGTGAGACAACATGATTCCATCATGGTAGTGGTGGAAATATTCACAAAGATAGAACACTTCATTCCAGTGAAGTCTACATTCTCAGCGAGTGATGTAGCATAGGTCTTCATTAGGGACATGGTCAGATTGCATGGAGTTACGAAGAAGATTGTGTTAGACAAGGATGCAAAGTTCACTTCCAAGTTTTGGAAAGCGTTATTTGCATTTTTGGGCACAGATTTGGCCTTCAGTACATCTTATCATCTGTAGACAGATGGACACATAGAGAGGGTGAACATGATATTGGAGGACATGTTGACGATGTATGTGATGCATCGACAACGGAAGTGGAAATAGTACCTTCCACTGGAAGAATTCACTTATAATAATGGATATCAGGAATCCTTGAGGATGAGTCTCTTTGAGGAATTGTATGGGTAGAGTTGTAATACTCCCATCAGTTGGAGTGATTCAGTTAACAGGGTGTTGATTGGACCAAACATGTAGGCATACATGGAGTGGGAAATCAAGGTAATCAATAAGAATTTGAAAGTAGCACAAGATAGGCAGAAGAGCTATGCAAATCAGAATAGGTTTTTCAAGGAGTTCTAGGTTGGGGAACAGGTGTACTTTCACATCAAACCAAAGAAGAGCTCCTTGTGGATTGGATCATGTGCCAAGCTAGCACCCCAATTTTGTGGACCTTTCAAGATTATTAAGATTATTGGACCAGTAGCCTATCAAATTACACTGCCTCCGACAGTGAAATTCCATGATTTTTTTCATGTGCCATTACTTAAGAAGTATGTTAAATAGGTTGATCATGTGATTGACTGGTTTATATTGTAGGTGGAGCCAAAAGGCGAATTCTAGCTGTAACCATACTGCATTTTGCAGAGAAGATGCTCATGCTTTGGAACTAAGAAATCGAGAAAGTTAAAGTGCAATGGAAGCACTTTGGACCCAATGAAGCTACATGGGAGATGGCGGATCAGATGTGGGATATGTATCCTTCCTTATTCGTTGTTTGAGTGGATTTTTTGGTATATGTTTTTGGTATGTGTTTTGTTGATGTTGGTATATGTACATATGTATATGGATGTAAATATTGTCATGAGCTATGTTATAAAGCTATAATAAGTGATATGGGTGTCATGTCATTATGATGTTATACTTGTTATTTTGTAGGTGGTGTTGAACATTGAGGATGGTGTTCCCCCAAGGGGGAGGGTTCTATAACAGGGATGGTGAAAATTCCATGTAATAAAAGTTAATAAAGGAAAAATGATAACCGCAGTTTATGGGACACTTATTCCAAGATGAATGTTGGGAAAAATCATAGTGATGGGGATCAGTTATGATTGATTAATGGCTAAGGATGATCTACATTATGAACTTGAAGGTTTATGGAAAATTTTCAAGTATATTTTTATGTCTTTTAGGCAATAGATCAATTTGAAAAAGTAAATAAATTATTGGTTTTTAAATATAGTTGCAACATAAAAAATAGAGACAAATATACCATACACAACAATGGAAGACAACAAAATGATAAAGGAGTTCACCCCTTATGGGCTACATCTCCTAGTCCAACTTCCAATGTTGGGCTTCTTTCATTAAGTGCTCAATTTTTTTATTATATGGATTTACATTGCTCATAATGTAAAACTAATGTCTCCAGTGGCTCCTGAACAATAAAACACTCCAACATGGGCTCTTTTTGGGCTCAATTTAGCCAAAAATTGAGAAATTTATGCCCTAGAGAAGTTTTGCTGCTAATTGCTCTACAAATTGGACTTCCCTGCTAACTGTTCTATGAATTCCACCTTTTTCGGAACCGCCAAGTGACATTTTCTCCTGTCGCTGGCGAGATTCACATCATTTTAGGTGCAATTTGTTAATCAGTTGAAATGGTCAATGACCCCTTTGGGTGGAAAAATAGGGCCACATGGGCCATACACCCGGGGGCTAGGGCTAATTGCCCACCCCCATCAGCATAGGCCCCACGCACCCCACGCCATTGGTATTTATGGTTCTACAAAACTTGGGACTCACCCCACAAACTCCACACATGTCTATTGTAACCTCTATTCCCATGCTCGTGGTTCCATCGTTGCATAGGACCTTGGCTAGGGCTAAGGGTTAGCCACCCTCTTGTCAGTGCTCCGAGGCTCTGTTGTCACTCCTGTGTAAGCCATGTGCCCTTGACCTAGGCATTTACCAAGCCCCTTTTGCTATTAGTGTTGAACCTAACCCTTGCCTCCCTCTGCTTATGGTCTCGTGGGTGTGAGGTGACCAGGGACCAAGGGCCTAATCGTGACCCCATTCCCAAATGCAAATGCGCTAAAACTTTATGTAGAATATGGTTGGTATGGTTAATGAGAACAAACCATACTGCTACAGTAGAGTGTTGCACTATATTCTCTAGGGTAATGAGGTTGAATCCCATGTGGGCCAATTTGGGCCATAACAAAATTTTGTACAACCCCAAGGCGCCACATGATAGATCATGATTGGGCCATGTGGCACCCATTGATTAGTCCAATCATAAACTGCCAATTTGAACCAATCTTGTGAGGCCACTTGGAAGAATGACATTGGCCTGAGAAACACAATCAAATTACCCAGTAAACCTACCCAAACAGCATATAGATTGTCCAGTTAGTAATCTTGTACTTTGACTTGCAAAAATTTTACCTATTTCGAAAAGTGATCAAAACGCGATATCTGGAGCATATGATATCAATTTTGAGTGATTTAAGTTGTGTTGGATTAAGGTCAACAAGATCTATGTTTTGGCTATGATTTTAACCACTTTTGAGAACTTTAATTTTTTAGCACTTTGCAGATCCCTTGGATCATTCCTCCCCACTGGAAGCTTTTGGACCTCCAAAATATTATTTTCAATCAACAAATAGATGAGGGTACAGTTCCCACACCGATCCAATTTCAATCCATTTGGATTTTCTTGGAGTTGTTCCTTTGAGTTCTACATGAAGGTGCTTCACATTCACTGTTCTTGAAGTTCTTGTTTTTCTGTCAAGAATGGTATCTTGCTCCAATTCTTCAAGATATCTAGGGGATAAATCTTCTATTGAAGGAATCTAAACATTCTCTCCTTGATCCTGAATCAAAGGAAGGTGCTCATCCAATTTCACATTCTCTTCATACTTAAGCTTTTATCTATTGATGCAAATCCTTACTTCATCTAAAACCTAAAAACTATGGTTGATACGATGCTTATCATGTCTAGCCTTGCTCTTGGCTTAAATATTCACCAAATTTTCTTATACCATCATGATTTTTCTCAAGGATACAAAATCCACACACCGTGATCACCATTTCCATCTACCATCCTTCTGCAAAGCCAAAACATTAGGAGACCCACAAGGAGGTGTACTAGACCTAATGTCCCCTTTGTCAAGTAGCTCTTACATCTTCTTCTTGATCCCTACATTCTCTAACACTGACATCTTGTTCATACTAATGTTCAAAAATGATGCATCCTTCTACAAGTGAACTTCATGTTGTGTTCCTATTTTAGGAGGCAACACATTAGACTCCTTAATCATCTTATTACATGTGTTAACAAAATCAACTAAATAATGTTTGAGTTTTACATCACATCCTTGGAAAGCTTTAGGTTCCTCAACATCTTTGTGTTTAATCATTAATAGTGAAATTTTTTTACTAGCATTTACAAGCCTCTTCATTTTTCCAACATTCACAAGAGACAAATTCAACTTCTTTTGATGTTCTCTAACAATATTCTAAATCCCATTTTTAAACAAATGATACTTGTCCTCATGGTGATGAAAGATGGCTTTCCTATCATATAAGTATGGGCTTCCCAAAAATTTTTAGCATATGTCAAGTGGTACTACATCAAGTTCTACCTCATCAACAAAATTTTCAATGATGGCGAATTTAAGTATGCATTTTCTTGTCACTTGAAATTTTGCATCGTCACATACCCAACCCAAATGATAAGGTTTAGGATGACGAATGGTTTCCAAATTTAGTTTATTGACAATGTCTTTTGAAATAAGGTTTGCTTTTGATCCACTACCAAACAAAATATCTTCTTTGTTATGTTCTATTATGACTCTAATATGGAAAAGCTCTATTATTTCTTTTTCATTTTGAGTTTCAATGGGATTTCTAGAAGAACTAGTACTTGAAATATAATCCTTACCTTTCAATCCCATGGCTATGATTTTTGTTTCATCTCATCTTGTGGAGTTGTTGCAACAATATTTTCTTTCTCTTTGTTCTTAAACTTTTTGGCTCTCATCTTAGGATGAAGTTTCAAATAATGGTCTTCATCATGGCCTTCCTTTGAACAATGTTTACATGTGAGTTTTTCTCTCTCATTCTTGACTGAAGCATTATTTTTATCCTTTCCTTTGAACTTCCCCTTCCCTTTGTGTCCAGACTTAAATGGATTCTCACTAGTCTCTTCAGAAGCATTCTTCCCTCTTGTTTTAAATGAGTAGTATGTACACATACTTCATCTAACTTTGTAGGGTTAAACACAAGAATTGTGTGTCTCAAATAACTATGTAAACCTCCAATGTATTTTAGTAGTGTCTTGAGAGGATAAATATATACCCAAAATCAAATCTCTTTTCCTAAATTCTTGAGTATAGCTTTGTACATGTTTACCTTTAGCTTGCCTAAATTTTTTCCATGTATGCTAATGTATAAAATTGTCTTCTTAGTGCAACAACAAAATAATTCCAAGAGGATAAAACCTTACCACTTTTCTTCATGTCCCCTTGAGTTTTGTCCTTCCACAAAATGAGTGTTGTACTTTCCAACCTCAGAGAAGCAAGCTAATTTTTTGTTGCGTCATCCTTGATTCTTTGTATCCTACAATACACTTCAATCTGATGAAACTAATTATATAAATTGTCAGCATTTACCTCTCCATTGTACATAGGAAATTCAACCTTTATGTCAAACTTAAAAAAGATTATTTTTACCATGTCCCTTTGGAGAATGTGGAGGTGTTTGTGAAGGGGTTGAGGTAGAAGAAAATTAGGGTGAGGATGGAGGTGAAGGTGGTGTCTTGTCACCATCCCTCCATTCCCTTTTGGAGGTTTGTCTCCATTTACTCCATTTCCTTTTGGAGGTTTTGAGCTTTCTCCTAGCAAACTTGAGTTCCTCTCCTCATAAAGAAATTTCACCATTTTAGAAATTTCAAATAAATCTTTTCTAAAATTTCTCTCATCCTCACGCATCCCTTCATGACCTTCTTCATGTGCCATGAGTGGTGAAGCTTGAGGTGAATGTGTTCTCCTTGAAGCAATTTGAGTCCTTGGCTCCACAAACTCTCCTCATATTTTGAGCTTCATCATTGTAAGCATCATAAAACATTTGCAAACAAAATCAAAACTTCAAAATAACCTTGAGTTATGATACCAAACTGATCTATATTACAAACTTGAAGTTTTACGGAAAATTTGCAAGTAAAATTTTATGTCTTTTAGGCAATGGATCATTTTGAAAAATTACATAAATTAATGGGTTTTAAACTTAGTTTTTAGCATAAAAAAGGAGACAAATATACCATGTTGGCATTATGGTTCTGGTATGATTATATGTTTCAGATGTTGTACTTGATGGCAACACCCATGGCATGGCTCT
>APFE031145910.1:0-13553 GCA_000404065.3 Pinus taeda
AATAACATTGGACATTGGATTTTTCATACCTTTGTCCTTGAGCATGATGTTGTTCTCTTTGTTGGTTGCTGCCTTGGCCTTGGTTCTGATTTGGATTGCTGCCTTTTCCTTGAGCATTTGCTGGACTGTTCCTTCCTCCTCTGTTCTGGCTTCTGCCTCTTCCTCTCTTGTTTCCTCTGCCTTGACCTCTTCCTCTTCCAAAGGACATCTGGGTCTTGAAGGCTTGCTCTAGAGATGAGTTCTGATTCCTACTCAATCTCTGCTCATGTGTTATCAGTGATGCATGTAGCTCATCAACTGAAAAGCTTGAGAGATCCTTTGTCTCTTCAATGGTGGTGACAATAGCATCAAATTTTGAGGGTAAGACCCTCAGTATTTTCTCCACAATCCTCCTATCTTCAATGGTTTCTCCATGAGTCCTCATCTGTGTGACTAGACCAATTACATGTGTGAAGAATGAGTCAATATTGTCTGACTCCTTCATGTTGAGATTCTCAAAATCTCTCCTCAGCGACTGTAGTTTTGTTGTCCTTACTTTCTCCATGCCTTGGTAGGCTGTCTTGAGAGTTTCTCATGCTTCCTTGGATGTCTTAGCTCCTGCTATCCTTGGAAACACACTCTTGTCTAATGCTTGATACAAGAATACAATGGCTTTTGCATCCTTCTTCCTATTGCTCTTCAATAGGTCTTTCTCTCCCTGAGTTAATCTGTTAAACTCAGTCCCATTTGCTGGTTCATCAAAACCATCTACAACTATTTCCCATAAATCTTGACATGCAAACAGGGCTCTCATGGTTATTGCCCAGTAGTCATAATCCTTCCCATTGAACTGTGGGAATTGAGGGTTAAACAAACCCATGCTAGTGCTTGTGCTAGCCATTCCTTGCATTCTCAGCTATGCTTCTAAATCCTTGACTGTATATTTAAAACAACTGACTGCTACAACCAAAAGAACTCCTCCCTTCAGCTTCTTTGTCACCTACAAAGAGCCTAAGCCTGCTCTGATACCACTGTTGGGAATTTTTTTTGCTTCTATGTTTGAGATGGATAAATACCAAAACCATACAATATAAAACACAGAGACTATGCTCTGTTTGCTTTGCTCCAAGATCTTTTACACAGAGAAGTCTTTTAAAAATAATTACACAGGACAGAGTATTTCACCACCATAAAATTTCCATTCATTAAACAAAAACATTTACATATTCATCCTCTTTCACTCAGAGGGATTCACCAAAACATTTACTCTGCCTCCTATGAAATTTTCCACTGTGTGTAAATATTTCATTTATATTCACTGCTGTGTGAAAACAAAACTTACAGGGAGTTACAGATTTACCTTTTCACCTGTGTGAAACAACTCATGGATTTGGAACAAAACAACCCACTGGTTTTATTCATTTACCTTCTCCTCATGCACTGCTGTGCAATCTTACATTACAAAATCAAAAACTTTACCCTGCTGCATAAAATCTTTTACATCTGTGCATTCCTCCCCTGTAATACCAAATTAATCTCTGGTTCTTCACGGGTGCTTCGGACCCTCTGTTTTTTTACTTGCTGCCTTTTTCACTGAAAACTTCCCATACAACAACATATTACCATTACATTTTTAATCCCCGTGCGTTTTGTTTCACATCACAAAAATGAGTCAACGCTTTTTAAAAAACATATATATTAAAAATAAACTTACGACATACTTTGCCCATACTACTTATTAAATTCGCCGTAAAAACATTTAAGCACTTTACCAAAAAACATGTCATAAAATTTAACTTAGGGTATGGGCAAAACTTTACTCCACGCATTTAATTTAGTTTTACCAAACTCCGTGTACTTTCCTTGAATCGAACGGTGGAGAGAGAATGCTTTAATCAAACGGCGGAGGTTGCATATCGGGAGACTTTTCTGACAGCTCTTTAACCCATCGTGCAACTTGGTAAATCAACGGACGTAAATGCTTGAGTTAAATCGACGGGTGAGAACAATATTGGAAGGGGTTAGTTAGGTGAAAGATATCTTCCGATGGATTGTCAGTGCTGATGTCAGGCCAGCATCACTGCTTGGACAGTTGTCAGCTCCCAATTGCATCGGAGCTCGTTGCACGGAAACTGCCTTTTGCTGAAGGGTGGTGCGATATGATACCGGGCGGGTTAAATTTCCTGCGGTGGTTTTCTCCGTTGACCGCTGACCCGTCCGCGCGGTTGGTGAAATTATATATTTTAACATGATTGAAGACGACCCCTAAAGATTCTTCGCCCAACTCGCTCAAACGTCCAATTTGGCCAATTTTAGATGTTGTGATTGAAGACGACCCCTAAAGATTCTTCGCCCAACATGCTCAAACCGTCCAATTCGTCCAATTTTAGATGCCATTGCAGACTGTTCGCCCAATCCGCTCAACCGTCCAATTTAAATTTAAAAGGAGATTGAAGAGGACCCGTAAACATTCTTCCAAAGTTTTTCCCTGCGCCTTCTTCTCATCTGGGCGGCCCAAACTTCCAAAGTTTCTACATCTCGTGGAAGACCAGCAGCCACCATATTGTCGTAATACACAGAAAATCAGCATCGCTTAGATGAGCAAATGGAGTTTTTCCATATTGTCGTAATACATATATTAGTCTATTCAAGATACGTCAGAAGACGACCCGTAAAGATTCTTCTCCCAATCCGCTCAACCGTCCAATTTTAGATGTTGTGATTGAAGATTCCTCCAAAGTTTTTCTGTTTGGTGGTGGAAGACCATCACATTCTTTCGAGAACTGGTCCCTTAATGGTCCATTAATTAACGATGATCTTTTAATATGAATTTTGATAAAAAGTATTGGTTGGACAAGGCAATCTCTTCGCCTCTAACCTGAGTCTCTTTTAAACATTCAAGTCAATATCACCTAAACATTAGAGGATCGTTGTCAGTGTTCGCAAACTCCTCTCAACTCTCCAATTCGTCCAATTTTAGATGTTGTGATTGAAGACGACCCCTAAAGATTCTTCGCCCAACTCGCTCAAACGTCCAATTTTAACATCCAATTTTAGATGTCATTGAAGACGACCCCTAAAGATTCTTGGCTCAAACGTTGAGTGGGCTAGAGGGACGTTGTTTGTTTTCAGAGAGGCTAACATCCTCTCCTCTCAACATTAGAGGATCGTTGTCAGTGTTCGCAAACTCCTCTCAACCCTCCAATTCGTCCAATTTTAGATGTTGTGATTGAAGACTACCCCTAAAGATTCTTCGCCCAACTCGCTCAAACGTCCAATTTGTCCAATTTTAGATGTTGTGATTGAAGACGACCCCTAAAGATTCTTCGCCCAACATGCTCAAACCGTCCAATTCGTCCAATTTTAGATGCCATTGAAGACTGTTCGCCCAATCCGCTCAACCGTCCAATTTAAATTTAAAAGGAGATTGAAGAGGACCCGTAAACATTCTTCCAAAGTTTTTCCCTGCGCCTTCTTCTCATCTGGGCGGCCCAAACTTCCAAAGTTTTTCCATCTCGTGGAAGACCAGCATCCACCATATTGTCGTAATACACAGAAAAGAACAGAAAATCTGCGTCGCTTAGATGAGAAAATGGAGTCTTTCCATATTGTGGTAATACACACGACAAAAGGTCACAAAATCTGCATCTCTGGGTTGATTCAAGATACGTCAGAAAATGGAGTTTCTTGTCCACCTATTCAATAAAAGAAGACTATTAAGTTATTTAACAATTTCCTCGCGCCTTCTTCGCATCTCCAGATATTTGAATCAAAATATATACTCCAGATATTTGAAAAAATTAGCATACTAGACGATTTATCTGCTAACGTCCAAAAGTCACAGACCAGTAGTCAATAGTCAAGATGATCCTTTTGCCTTGCAGGAGAACGACCAAACACTTCCTTATCGGAATCCTATGGAGATTTATGGACGATTGGTAATGGAGAATGATTAGATTATTCCTTTTCGGAATCCTATCGAGGTGCGTGGTATGTACGTTAGATTTCTGGAAAAAATAGCAGACTCGGCAATTTCGACTATATTTTTCTATGTTTGAATTTCTTCTCACTTTACATTTTCTATTATTCTAAATTCGAAGTTAGAAATGAATCCATGCGTCTATATAAGCAATCACAATGGTTTTCTGAAGCATTGTGATTGTTGTGTTTCACAGATCACTCTGGTAGAGAAGGAAATGATGGAGATCTGTTACCTCCCTTCTCTTTTCTGGTGGTGCCAGCTACCCTTCTTTTATTTCATTCTCTTTCTCAATCCTTTTGTGTTTTCCACACCCATCGCCCATTTCCCTCGTCTCACCAATGCTTCTGATCAACACGCTCTGCTTGCTTTCAAGTCTGCAATCACATATGATCCCTCACAGTCCTTAGCCACGTCTTGGATGTCAAATGTTTCATTCTGCCAGTGGAGGGGCATCATATGCAGCAGGCGCAGGCAGAGAGTCGTTTCCCTCAATGTTTTAAGCATGGGATTACAAGGTACAATCTCTCCCTTTCTCGCCAATCTCTCCTTTCTTACAGTACTCGACCTTCACAATAACAGTTTGCACGGTCACATTCCCTATCAATTGGAAACCCTCTTTCGCTTAAAGATGCTTCGTCTTTCTCTCAATCAACTCCAGGGTTCCATTCCACCCACTCTGAGTAAGTGTCGCAGTTTGCGGAACTTGACTCTGTCCTTTAACAATCTCACAGAGATAATTCCCCCACAACTATGTGTTCTCCCCAACCTAATAACCATGTACTTGTCCAATAACAATATGATGGGAACAATCCCGGACTGCTTGGGAAACATATCCTCTTTGCAGTACTTAGAATTAGGTGACAACGACCTTCACGGCAGTGTTCCTTCCGAATTGGGTATGCTAAGCCAGCTCAGCCATCTCTCTCTGGAAATTAACCATCTAACGGGACACATTCCGTTGGAGTTGGGTATGCTAAACCAGCTCAACGTTCTTCATCTGGGACTTAATCATCTAACGGGACACATTCCGTTGGAGTTGGGTATGCTAAGCCAGCTCAACGTTCTTCATCTGGGATTTAATCATCTAACGGGACACATTCCGCTGGAGTTGGGTATGCTAAGCCAGCTCAGCATTCTCGCTCTGGATCTTAATCAGCTGAGCGGCAGCATTCCTTCTTCCCTTTTCAATTGTACAAAGCTTCAAGTGATTGCCTTAGTAGGAAACCAACTCAGCGGAATAGTGCCCATGGAGTTGGGTAAATTGACACATCTGCGGAATCTTTACTTAGGTCACAATCACCTGATTAGCGGCAGCACCACGAGATGCCCCATTCTTGATGCTTTAGTAACTGTTCCAATCTACTATTTGTAGACTTATCCGCAAATAATCTCACAGGGAAATTGCCGTTTACTATAGGCCACCTCTCTACAAAACTCTACGTCTTAGACTTGAGTTTCAATGAATTAGCAGGAGGAATACCTCCACAAATTGGAAACCTAACTAGTTTAACATTCTTCAGTTTAAAAAGTAATTATTTTACAGGGTCAATCCCTTCTTCAGTTAATATGCTTTGGAAGTTGGAAAGGTTATATATGGATTCCAATAATTTACAAGGAAACATCCCTATGGAAATTGGGCAGCTAAAAACTTTAGGGCTCTTAGGTCTCTCAAAGAATAATCTCTCTGGAAGAATCCCTGATTTTGTGGCCAACCTCTGGCAGCTAAGATATTTATATCTTAACCATAACCAATTATCAGGAAATATACCTGCAAATTTAGGGAAATGTGTGAACTTACTCTTGCTAGATCTATCATATAACAAACTTACTGGGCACATACCTCCACAAGTTGCAGGCCTTGCAAATTTAGCCTTCTATTTCAACTTGTCAAACAATTTATTACATGGCCATGTACCTTTAGCACTAGGAAAGTTCAATAAGCTTCAAGCTATAGATGTTTCTGCAAATCAATTAACTGGTTACATTCCAAGTGCACTTGGAAGTTGCCAAGAAATAGAATATCTTAATCTTTCTTGCAACACACTTGAAGGTCCAATTCCACTATCTCTCAGTGAACTTCTCAGCCTTCAGGACCTAGATCTCTCGTCCAACAATTTGTCAGGTGGAATACCCATATCGCTAGAAAATCTCACAATGCTCCATCACTTGAATTTTTCTTTTAACAAGTTGTCAGGAGAAGTCCCTAAAGAGGGAGTTTTCAAAAAGATTGCGGCCACTGCATTTATGGGAAATCTTGCTCTATGTGGACCTTGGGTAAATCTACCACCATGCTATGCTCATAAACATGAAAGTGTTCTAAATCTAAAAAGAGTTATCGCACTCGTTTTTGTTGTAGCATTTGTTGTATTGTGTTTGTTTCTTGCAATCTTGTGGAGACGAAAATGCAAGAGACATATTCAGAAAGAGACTGGTCCAACATTAAATGTGGGTCATCGAAGAATCTCCTATGCAGAGCTGGTCATCGCAACAAATGAATTTAGTGATGCCAACTTGTTAGGAGTTGGTAGTTTTGGCAAAGTGTACAAAGGGCTTTTGAATGATGGCACAATGGTGGCTGTCAAGATTCTCAATCTACAAAATGAAGGGGCTCAAAAGAGTTTTGATAGAGAGTGCAAAGTTTTGGGTAAAGTTAGACACCGAAATTTGATTCGGGTCATAACCTGTTATTCAGATCTCCAAATCAAAGCTTTGATATTTCCATTAATGCCAAATGGAAGCCTAGAAAAGTGGTTATATCCCGATGATGGAGAACAAAGTAGTTTGAGTCTGATTCAAAGGTTGAATATAGCAATAGACATCGCCCAAGGCATGGCCTATCTCCATCACCATTGTTTTGTGCAGGTGATTCATTGTGATTTGAAACCCAACAATGTGTTGTTGGGTGAAGATATGACTGCATATTTAATAGACTTTGGCATTGCTACTGTATGTTTTGCAAGTAATGAAGATGGAGCTCTCACTTCCACAAATGCACTCAAAGGATCTACAGGGTACATTCCTCCAGGTATTATTTAAACTATATACCATCTTAAGCAATGTTGTGATTTTCTTATGTTTGCTTAACATTTTGAATTAAAAAATTTAAGATGAGGATCTATGAATGCAGAATATGGAGTGGGAGGACAAGTTACAATAAAAGGCGATGTATATAGCTATGGAATAGTGTTATTGGAAATGCTCACTAGAAAGAAGCCCACACACGAAATGTTTGTGGAAGGAATGACCTTGCAAAAATGGGTGGGTAGTAGTTCCCCAAACCGAGTAGAAGAAGTAGCCGACATGAGTCTATTGAGGAGGAGTAATAGATGCAGTGAAGAAGATAAGGATCTCAATTGTCTTAGTTCACTGATAAATGTGAGCGTACTTTGCACAAATGAATCTCCTCAAGGACGACCTACTATGATGGGCATTCTATGCATGTTGCAAAACATCAAAGACACTTTTTTGAGCACTAATGCCATTCCCAAATTCCAATCAAAGCTAACACATTTGTTGGGTAGTACAAGTACTACTATGAACAACATTTGTGAAGGTCAAAGTTCTTCCACATTTTAGTCTATTGTAACAAAGTGGTATTTATGTAACTAAACTATGATGTAATTTGAGTCTTATTTCCCTTTCCTTGTTTGTACATAAATATGTGGTTGATTGTATGCAAATGTGAACAATAAATTTAGACCCATCGTCAATGATGTTTCCGAAATGTGGAAATGTTTTTATTATTCTAAATTTTTTAATTCTATCTCAAATAAAAATATGTTCAATATCCTTTGCATGTATAACTGAATGCATCATACTCACTTGTATTAAACACATTAAAAGTTATGCATAACTGAATGCATCACACTCACCTTGTATTAAATACATTAAAAGTTTTCTATTTCTTTTAAATGATTAAAACATAGAAATATTTTTTAGTTCTGGAAATTATAAAAGAAAATGTCATAATTTCTAGTTGATAAATATAATTATCGTTGATTTTTTTCTTTTTTTAAACAATATAACTAGTGTCGTTTACATCTATACCCATGAAACTAGAATGATTAGAAAAAAATCATAAGCACATACATACATCTATTCCCTATTGAAGTGGTTATGTATCTTGCAAACATATATCAGTCATAGAGTAAAAGGTTGAGTGTTATTATTATTAAACTAAAAAAACATGTATTACTTCTATGCCTTGAAAAGTGTGGGGTTATGCAGCAACAAACTTAACTATACAAATTAAGCATTCCTTCATTTTCCAGCAATATATTTTCAGAGATACTATGATTCAGAGCCATGTTAGTTCTAATTAGACAGAGTCCTAATTATTCTCAGATCCATGATTGGAAAGTCCTAAATTATTAGACCCATATCCATTCTTATTGTATTTCATATTGGATGTTAAAGTAGTGGAAATTCTATTTTTAAAATTATCATTGTTAATGCTAACGTAATGGAAGTTCTATTTCTTTTTTCAAATTTCATTGAAATTTTCAGTGAGTTTTAGGCATACTTGAGATTGATAGTTTAAGGAATATGTCAGTGAGCTTCCACATAAGGGGAAAGTACGATTAAATATGAGAAGAATCCTACCAAGCTAAATGACGAGAAATTTAGCAGGAACATAAAATCATGGGGTAGAAGTCCCAGGAGGAGCAACAAGAGCTTTTGAGAATGTCCCAGGAGGACTAACAACCACACCTACAATGGCATGATGCGTTGTCCAGTTCCTGGCAAGATTCTTTTAAATGCAGTGTCCAACTTCATTGATAGATTCTTTTCCACAGAGCTGCTTACTAGTTTGGCAACTTCAGCCTTCCCTTTGCCTTCAAAATATCCAAGGTGGGTAGCATTTTGGACTAATGTGGGGGAAATTCTTCTCTACACATCCCTCCTGAAAACTTATTCTATTTTTTTTCTTTTGAAGCAGACGCTATTTTTGAGTTAGATATAATTAAGGAAGGAGAATGCAACAATGGTGGTTGTGATTCTAATTTCTGCATGCAAAGAAATTAGAGCGAGCAAATGTACTAAAAAAAACATGTCTGTGATTTCTCGGTGAAGCTCCTTTTTTCGCTATAGAGATCAAGAAAAAATACCAGATGGCAATTATTTCAATTATTCGCTTTTTTCGTATTTTATATTTTAACTAAATCAACTCTTATTCGAAGCCCCACGATGAATCTTTGCTCGGGTTAGTAGTGTGAATGGTTTGTTAATTCATTTTGAGTTGGGTTTTCATTGCTAATGAAAACTATGATGCTAATACTATAAATCTGATTTGATTTGATGTCATATTGGACTTCTTGTTGTTATACAAGTAATCTAACGCACTAGAAATGGAAACACTACAATAAAGACAACCATATATAAATAAAAAAAGTCAATTATAATTATAGAGTCAATCATAGTTAAATGTTATTGTGTTAAGGTTTTATTTTAAGTATTTGAAGAACATAAAAAAATCATACATATTATAGTGAATATAGTGAAATTTAGATTTATTCAATGTTTTCAGATATTCCAAAGTTTATAGTCCATCTTGCCTCCCTCCTAATTCAGTAATATGAAGTTGGGAATCAAGACGAGCTGATTTTGAGGTAGACCAAGCCGATATTGTATTATCACTTGTTTATTATAGTCCCAGTGATAAAAAATAAGCCTCTTGCAATGAATCAAGTATGGCTTAGCTCTTAGTTTTCCTAATACGGTTTTGCTTGGTATCCCTTCCCCTATTTTGCAGATGAATCCTTGGTGTTAGTAGTGTTGTGTAGGTGGTGATTCAAGAATATTGTTCATCTTATATATCTATATAAAGCTATAGAGGGGGAGCAAGTTTCTTAAGAAGGGAGATTGAGCAATGGTTTTAGGCAGTGGAGAGAGGCGGTGGTGTGGTGGTGGATGGTGTAGCCAGTGGAAAGGCAAAAATAAGTCACAGGTGGTGTGGTGGTGGATGGTGTAGCCAGTGGAAAGGCAAAAATAAGTCACAGCAACTGATTTGGAGTCAATGCAATATACACACTTCCAGGACTTAGGCTAATGTAAACTTTTTAAAGAAAAATATACGTTGGGAATAGTGAAGGCCATAATAAGACATTTATTTTCCTTCCCAATCAAAAAATATTTATAAAAATTAAATCATTTTAAATACAATTAAAAAAAGCTTTGGTTCCGCAAATCTCGGTAATCACATGCGAAACAAGGAGGGGTAGTCGTCGCATGCCACCATTTCACGAAGTCTTAATGGGAATAGTTAGGTGCCAACCATTCCTCGCACTCACCACAAACCACATTCATTGCATTCAATTGAAGGAGGTCTACATGAAGAAACAACCATTAAGATTAGAGCATCACATGCATTCCACCATTACTGTGGATTCTGACATTCACTCCAACATTTCTTCTTTCATCTTCTCTACTCATCAGATAACCCCTTGCTCTACCTGGAGCAACAAGAATTGGCTAGGAAGGAAAAAACTTTGGAAGGTAAAGTTCTGAGGAAGGAAGTGCATCTCACCCAAACCAAGACTTATGAGGACAAGGCACTGCCCAAACAGGCATGCTAAATTCCCTAGATAATCTTTCTCAGAGTATTAATTTTGCATGTTATTTATGTTTCAATTATGTTTACTTTGTTTTGGTGTAATTTTATAACCATTATGGCTTTGAACTCTTAGAGAGAGCGTTTCGTTTCCTTTTCATGGGAAGTTGGTCTCCACAATTTTTCTCTTGTCCTCTTTGTTTTAGTCATTTTTAATTTTCTTTTTTGTCTCTATGTTACCACTTTTTGTTCAAAACTCTTTGAGAGACCATGTGGGTTCCCTCTCATGGGAAAATGGTCTCCCCAATTCTCTCTTAACACATTCATGTTGTTATGTCCACAAATAACTATTCCAAACCTTCATGATTGTATTCTATGTATATTTTTTAAAATATAAAAAAAATTAGCTTGCTTGCAAAAAAAAAAACTTTTGTTAAACGAGTCATATAAAGATAAGTCAAAATAGTTAATAGGTTGTCAGTGTGATATCTATCAAGTCATCAAGGTGATATTAATTGCCATATACCTATCCCTGGTAGGTATAAGAAGTAATTACATCATTGATAGCTTCAAAACAAGGAATGAAAATAATATATCACTATTATGTTAGAGAAGATATGTGGATCTATTATGAACCAAAAGTTTTTTTATTTTTTGGTATTACAAGAATGCTTTTGTTCTTTATTTTATTCTATGTTCATTCCTTTTTGGTTTACCGCACTTCAATTATCTAATTTTTGGCATTCTCATATCGACAATGCTTTTGTGATGCAGGAGCATTCAGCTCTGAGGAGGCAGAATGAGGCTGACAGTCTCAGAGAGAACCAGAACACACAGTCACTACGTATAACTAGACAGGTGTCAAAAACATTGTCGGTTATTTTATTTCATTTACTTGGGTTATTTACTTTTTTTTAGAATGCTGATAGGATTCGGTTCATTTAATTCATGCAATAATTCTATTTTATTTAGGAATTAGGAACAGAAGCATAATTGTTAGTTAATTAAGTTTCTTTAAAAAGCATTGTATTAGTTACATACAGTTAGATAAAACAGTTGCCCAAATCTGTTGGGACAGTTCCACTGAGAAAGAACAATTAGATTTCTGGAGTTTAAAAGTAGCAAGGATATGATTGTAAAGGGTTCCTCAGCAGATAGAAAAACAAAAATTAACAGTCATTTCTAAAGATTTTAATCTCTGTATAAAAACATTGTTATATTTCTGTATGAAAACATCATCACTGTACAAATGAAATTTCAAGCATCGATTTACAGTCATTGTTAGATAAGATTTTATGCATCGATTTACAGTTATTATGCAGACAATATTTCTTTCTTAAATTTACAGTCATCGTATAGACTAAAGCTACAGACACAGGCATACTCTACTGTGTAACGAGAGCGTTGGAGCAATAGAGCGGGAGACAGCCACAGAGAGAGCAGGCGCTGTCTTGCATTACAAACCCGAGTGCGAAAGTGTGTGAACGACGAGGTGGTTAAACATCCACAAAGAACAGCAAGTGTTGCCGAATGCATCACGGTCAAAGTAAAGAAGAGTGAAGTATAAGAAAACAAATAATCTTCAGGTAACCCTGCAAACCTAACTATTTCTGCTTTACAAAAACTATCTGAAAGTAACCAGCAAACTGTAGCATTTCAAACAAATCATCATTATAGATAAGGTAACGATACTGTCAGAGTGTTCATAGCCTTTTGAAATAAAATACCTATTCAAAACAGAGGTCTGAAATTAAGTTTCAATACAAGATACCCATATGACCAGACAGTATCAAGAAATTGTTTAGAGCAAGGAGTTGCCCAGCAGAACCTGTGAAAGAGGTTTATATTAAATAAGTCACCAGATTACAGTCGAGGGATCTAACGAGTGAACGCCCAGTCGAAAGAACAACAGAAAGATAAAAACCCATTTGCAGACGAGGGTTCGACTGAATGAAAAAACCCATATTCAGGGACAGAGCCCGATAGTAGAACGATAAATAATTCATACAACAGATTCATAGAAACAGACCGACGCATAGAACCCACGAGGGTTGCACAGAACCTAGGAGGAAACCAAACTAATTGACGCTCAAGTAATAGGTCCAACATTACATCTAAAACCCAGAACCCTAAGGAACAAGTTTATTGAACTGGAAGGTTCCTACCCGGAAAGAGCGCTGGAGGAGGCCAAGGATTGGTGAACGCGTGGACGGCATCGAGCCCCAGAGGCGACGACACCAGGCCACCTGCAAAAAGGAAGTGAAAACCCATTAGAATCTTCGCAGTCACAAAACAGAGTCACAAAATAGACAACGAAAAGGGAAAAGACAAACCATAAGCTTACCTGTGGATACGAAGCAGAAATTGCAAGACCGACAGACCTCACAACCTGAAAGACCCGGAACAAATACGTTAGGGTCGGTTGAATAAGGACTAAGAAAATATAACCAGAGGGATAGATTACCTGTACAACGAATTGAAGAGTGCAAGCCTGGTGGAAACCCTGTAATAATACAAGTTCAGTCAGTAAAAGGAATAGAGGCGACATTTACCAGTAAAAAAATCGAAACAATAAACCTGTGACAGAGGAATACAAACCCTGTGCCGAGTATAATAGCTGCCATAACCCTTGGAACATCATTGCGAAGGTGTTAAAGCCCGAGGGCAACCATAGTAACAGTGCAGGGACCAGGTTAGCGGAGTAGCAGAGCTTTCGCGGAGCAGAGCTAAACCCACAGTGAAAAGTGCAAATGACCAGGATAGCGGGAGAATAGCTGACAAAAGGTCGAGTCATATAGGAGGCACCGATAGGTGTGAAGGGGTTAACCGGCGGGTCCGGGAATAACCCTAATATCGTTTACCAAGAAACGTACAGGAAATTAAAGTCAACCATAAATTCGCCAAGGACATAGTCCTGTCAACCATCGGATATTTTGCTTTGGCGGCAGGCCATCATAAGTGGTATCAGAGCTAGTTTCTTGAGTCAGAAGAAATGGAACCGGTAGAAGGTGAAGGCGAAGCAAGAGGAAGAGGAAGAGGAAG